>VWYK01080469.1:16164-46826 GCA_013399775.1 Semnornis frantzii | reverse complement strand
AAAAAAAAAAAGGGCAGAAAACACCCAGACAAAGGAAAAAGGTAAATGGTTTTACTGGGATTTTTATTGAGACGTAAATAATATTTCGGATTTTGTTTTGGTTTGGTTTTGGTTTTTAATTTATTGAAGCTGTTCATTCTGGCAATGATTTGCAGACAATGTGGGGCGGTACTTTCAGCTCTATTTTTACTGTGTATGGTATTTAAATCTGAAATACGAGTTTCTAAGCAATATCTGAGGCCTGTGGCTCCTTCTATAGCTCATGTTGACGACAAAGTTGGGTTTTTTTTCTCCCTTTTCCCTCCGGGCACAGCGGCAAGGGGACTGGAGACTCTCCTGGGCACTTTTTCTAGAAATGAACAAGCAAATGAGCAAACCATAAAAACTTCTTACAACAAACTGAGCCAGAAAACTCTCTTCTGGAAGCTGCTGTCACTTCTTCACCCCTTGGTCTCTGTTTGCTTATCCCCATCCTAGTCATCAACCCCATTCCAGTCATCATCCCCATCCTAATCATCAACTCCATTCCAGTCATCAACCCCATCCTGGTCATCATCCCCATCCTGGCTGTCACCCAATCCCAACCGTCATCCCTATCCCAGTCATCGTGCCCGTGACAGCCGTGTCCCCCTCCCTTGGGTTGTCCATCCTTGCTGGAGACGGTGAGGAGGGAGTAACCCAACGTGGAGGGAAAGGTGCTGGGTGTCACCTCCAGCTGCATGGAGAAGGCACTGGAGGCTGCTGCAGCGGAGGCAGGGAAAGGAGGCTGGGGGTAGCTGGTATTGCTGATCAAAGGATGTATTGCCTGCCCACCCCAGCCACTCAGCTCCCCCTTGCCTCAGCCACCTTACTTGGGGGACGTATGGGCACTCCCTCTGGGAGTGGTGGTTTTCCAGGCTTCCTCCATCCTTCTCTTCACATCCAGGAAACTCATGGGGAGTGTGTTTGCAGGTGTTGGGACTGCCCCGGCCCTATTCCATCCAGCGGGTGATAAACCAGCTGGAAGCACAGCTCTGTAAGCATATGGGGGTGGGCACAACCAACTTATTTGCAGAGGCAGTTGGCTGCTTCCCCTCGTCTTGGTGGAAGCCCTCGCCCCCAAAGCCCAGCATCAGGCTTGCTGAGAAGCTGCTTTCTAGAGCTGTAGGCATTCATCTGCCTCCACTGCAAAGCATTCCCTGTGGCTGTCGTTGCTTTCCCCCTTGTCCAGCCCTAGTTTGAGAAGCTGATACCTCAGGGGTCTCCATTTGTGCATGTCTGTGTCCTGTGTCAGCCTTGGAGTGTTGGAGGTTTTTGTTTCTGAGTCCCTTTCCCCTTGTCCCTCCTCTGGTCGTTCGTTTCTCTCTAAATCAGGTGGCAAAACCAAATGAGCTCAGATTTCAAACTGAAGGCAAAGCAGAGGTGTGAGGAGCTGTGGTGGTGCAAGGAGAGGCTGCTGGCTTTGACTGGTTGCTCTCCCAACCACTTCTGTGTCTGCAGCTGAGCTGAGTCTCCCCAGAGGCTCCTCACTCTCTTCAGGCCACCTTTAGTTTTCCTGGTTTTCCATGAGGCCATTTGGTGAGGTGCTGGGGATTTCTACATGCTCCTGCCTGGTTCCATGAGGTGTGGCAGGGAGGGACAAGGGTGGCTGGAGAGCCAGGGACCACCTGCTTCTCTTCCCACCACACTTTTGAGGAGGGTGAGAGATCTTACAGGCATCCTTCGAGATCCCTCCCCACCCACTAGTGCCTCCAGCAACCACCTCAAACCACCTCAGTGTTGCCAACCCGAATATTTCTCCCTTCTGGCCAGGGAAGGATGTCGACACCACGTTCTAAGCTTCCTTTTTAGATCTCAGTAGGCATCCCATGAGCCAGGCAGGTATTCAGCACTCACAGCAGGGCCTCCTAAGTGGACATCAATGTTGATGTCCCTCAAAGGAGGGAAGGGAAAAGGTTTTGTCCTCCCTCCAGAAAGCCCCCTGAGCTCAGGTGGGTATCATTTGTCTCCTGCCCAAGCAGCGCTGCTGGTTTCCCTTCCTCTCCTGCTGCCATTGATGGTGGCATGGCAGCGATCATCACCTGCTGCTCTCTGCTCTATATCACTCAGCTACTGTACATCCCATAGTCCTTCAGGGTTGCTGCCAGCATGGACCAGCTGAGCCCAGGTCAAGCAACTTGGTAACAGGAACTGGTTAGATATAGCACTACAGACTCTGAAATCAAAGCAAAGGGAAGCAGATTCTGAGATGAGATCACAGCTGCCACAAGACATTCATGAGCCACCTCTGCAGCCTGCTTTCGATGTGCTTTGCATTCATCCTCCCCCTTTACATCGGGCTCATGCTCTAGAAGCCCTCCTGTGCAATATTTTAAGGCTCCATCCAACAAATAGGTTTTGGTGGAGAAGCCCTGCCTGGGAATGTCCTGCCAGTGCTGTCCCAAAGCCACCAAAGGTCACTGAGTGGCTTGCAATTCCCTGCACTGATTTTTGTGAATCAGACTCCAACAGACACTTTGTCCATGAATCAGAGAGCTGGGAGTGAGCATGACGATGGCTGTGCTGGCTGGTAGCCCTTCCCATCACCCGCCAGCCAAGCCTTTAATGGCTCTCACAGTCAGATGACCCCACCCAAAGCCTCACTGGAACCAAAAGTCGTCTTTCCATGCCAGCCTGCTGAAAGTGTGTTTGTTGGTAGGGACCCATGGTGGCAGAAGGGTGAGCAGAGGAGAGGAGAAGTCTGGCATTTCAAGGAAGGAACCAACCAAGCTGTCAAGTGCCCAGTGGTCATGGCAGCAGCTGTGGTCAAGCTTCGCACCATGCAGAGGGCAGACCAAACCACAATTTTCCTTCAGGTTGGAAGGGACTTTGCACCCTGACTGTCCCCGGGGCCAAGTGCCCCTGGCCATCTCCTTGCCCACCACTGTTTGGGTGGCTGAGCGAAGCTGGCAGGAGGGCAGCCATCAGCTTGGCAACACTGAGCCCGAGGCTTGGGTCAGAGCAGGCTCGTCCCCAGTCTCAGCAGCAGCATCCCCAGCCCCTGCTGCCTTCCCAGCCCTTCTCTTTGTCTGCTTGTTTCTTTGGATGTCCATCCCCATTCCATTTGCCCCTTAGGAGACAACGTCCCCCAGAACCCCACCTCTCCCTCCTGCTGTCCCCTTCCTCTTCCCACCCTTAATACTAATGATAATAAGCTATCAGTGTTGTCATTGCAATCTATGAATGATAGATTTGAGTATTTATTATTATTATTATTATTATTATTATGGTTATGATTCTGTACTTTTTTGCTTCCTACTCTTTGTATGTTGCTCTTTGTTTCTCTGTTGTGAATAAATGCAAGGCCCCACCACACCTTCTCTCTGCTCCCCGCAGCCCGGCACAGCTCCTGGCTGTCCCAAGGCCCCAAGAAGGCAAACCCTTCTCAGAGGAGCTGGAGGGGAATGCTTTCTAAGGGTACAAAGACACCCAAACTCGGGGCAGATCCATTCTCTGAACTCTTCCCTTCCCTTCCTGCAGCTCCTCTTCCCCCATGCTCATGTTAGTAAGAGGCAGGAACCCACTGGCACCATGAACAGAGGATGAATGGCAAAAGCTAAAAGCTCTTGTGCCAGCTTTAAGGAGTGCTGGCCAGGCAGCCAGTCCACGGAGTCAGTTCCCTCCAGGTTTGGTCCTCTCACCTTCTTCTACTGCCTGCACGTTCAAGGGGCTTCTTGCTCTGCCATGGCAGCTGGTTGCAAAGCTTTTCCTGCCCAGCCACGCCCAGGCACTGATGCTCCATTGTAGCCAGGTGCCCTGAGCTTTGGGGGCTTTAATGTCCTCCTCATGCCAGCAATTACCCTTTGCTCAGGGACAGCACAGCCTGGGGAGGACATGCAGCCAGTGGCAGAGCAGCAAGGAGAGGTGTGAGGGGCTCTGCTACCTGGAGGGATGCAGAAGAGGGCTGGAAATGGCTCCCAGCATGGGACTGGATTCAGCCATTATCCAACACTGGTGTGTCAAAATGAGAGTCCAGTGCTGTTTTTTCACACTCACATCCTGGGCTCCTTGTACAGCCTGGAAGTTTCCAGGTGACTGTAAGGCAAAGGAGGAGACTTTAGGGAAGGGAAGAGGAACCCTGTTTGCACCACGGTACAAAACACTCTCCCTGCTGCACCAACCTCATGAAGAGTCATTTTAATTTGCAGGGTCTGCCATCAACCTTCTCCAAGTGGCCTGGGCACAGTCTCTTGTCTCCGTCATGGCTTTGCTTCACCGTGGGTTGGGTCCTTCTCATTGCGCTGTGCTGAACTCATTTCCGAGGTTGCTCTGAGACCGCACCGGAGAGCAGAGAGCTCAGGTCTCGCCCCTCTCTCAGGGGACTCTGGCAGACCCCCGCTGGGGTCCCGGTCCGGCGTCACCCTTCCTACCTCACCTGCCTTTGAGGCAGCCACGGACGGGGAGGGAGCAGGCAGGTCCCGACCACACCGGGGCTGAGCCTCCTCAGCTCCCATCCTTGTCCCTGCAGGATCAGGCCCTTCCTCAGCAAGCACAAGACAGGGAGGGGGTTCTGCTCCCACCCTGGGGACTCCCAAGCAGGGAGGAGAGGCTCTGGCCACCAGCCCCACCATGCTCCCTTCCTCGCCAGTGCCGTCATCGGATCCGGGGAGACCCCCGCCCTGCCCCTGCCTACTCTTTATTTATTTGGTACCAGAGGCTGTAATCAGCAGTGGCTTTTCTACCCTCAACTTTCTTTTCCTTTCTTTTGTATTTTGGAACAATGTGTTGTAATAAATACCCAAATAGGTGTTTTAACAGCTGGTCTCGGCCTTGGTTCTTGAGGGTCAGACCTTCTCGGGGTGGGGCTGGAAGGGTATCTTTGGAGGTTTGGGGAGGTGAAGGGACCTTTGGCTGCATCCCTGCAGGGCAGAGGTTGTGGAAAACTGGACACACAGCCAGACCTGGAAACACAGCCACAGCCAGACACACAACCAGAACCACATCTATATATAGGGCCCAGGAGCTTGAAAGCTGCAGCTGGGCTGATTCAAAGCAGAAATAAGACTCAGGTCTGAGAGAGTAGGAGAATGACAATTAATTGGGACATTCAAGAGCCCCTGGACTGCTCGGGGTTACTGATGGTCCAGTGTGTGATTCACAGCTCTAAAGCTCCAGGCAGGCATCTGAGCAGCCTCTTTCTAAACGGAAAGGACTGGCCAGGTCTTGCTGCAGAAAGGTATGCGCGAGTGTGGGGGATGGTACAGACTGCCAAGCTACAGAGCACAAAGGCCAGGAGTGTTTGCATTGGAACACATTCTGTTATTAATAATAATTATTATTATTAATAATTTTTTTTTTCCTTCCCAGCTATGCTTTGCTCCCACCTTCCTCCTGGCATGGTGTAGCCCAGTAGACAGGTAGCCAGACCCTACAGATATTCCCCAGTCCTCCCATAGCCAGCTGAGCCTCTTCCCCACAGCAGCAGCCCCATTTTGGCTGGGCCGTGCTGGAGCAGAGGCTGGTGGAAGTGATTCCTTGCTCCCCGCCCCTGCCAGCAGGCTTTGGAGGGAGGAGGAGGCGTGAGCAGGCTCCCTGCTGCCCTGGCTCCAGAGCTCTGCAGCTTTTATTGACTTAAATGCAGAAGGGACATCATCCCCATGGCTCCTTTCCACAGGCAGGGCTGAATCCCCGGGGGCTGCTATAAATCCACTCCCCTCACCCAGCTGCCATTGCTGAGGCTTTGGTGGTGAGGCCACACCTTGAGTACTAGGTTCAGTTTTGGGCCCCTCACTACAAGAAAGACATTGAGGTGCTGGGGAGTGTTCAGAGAAGGACAACAAAGCCAATGAAGGGTCTGGAGAACAGGGCTGGGGAGGAGCAGCTGGGGGAATTGGGATTGTTCAGCCTGAAGAAAAAGAGGCTGAAGGGACACCTTCTTACAACCTCACAGCAAAGTTCTTCCTCATAGAATCAGAGAACTGTTGAGGTTGGTAGAAACCTTTGGGATCATCAAGCCCAACCAGTCTGGCCCTGACCCTTTAGCTATCGATCAGCATTGAGAAGATCTTCTCTCAAGCTGTTCTTCTTCAGACCAACCAAACCTAAACCCCACCCAACCGGACTTAAAGCCCACCATGCAGAGCTTCCTCCCCTTGCCCAGGCTCTCCCTCCTCTCTGGCTCCTCGTGGTTTGCAGAGCAGAAACCATTACTGCAATGAGAAACCCAGGAACGTCCTTTTTCCAGCTCTTGGGCTTTTATTGACTGCGAGTGGCTGCCAAGCCTATAAATAAATGTTCCTGGAGCTAAATATAGCAGCCCTGCAATAGGCCCTGGCTATTTATTTAGCTTGTGGCCTCTTTGAAAGCTTGCCAGTCCAGGCTGCCTCTACCTTCACACCGTCCCACCCCAGGCTGCAGCCACCCACCGCGGGGGCACGGCTGAGTCAGCATGGGGAGAAAGGGTCACAAAAGTCAGCCCTGTCTCCTCGGCAGGGCTTGGAGGAGCCAGGTGGCAGGAGCTGGCAGCTGAAGGAGTTTCAGCCCCCTGTACCCCTGCCCAGAGAGCTGGGGGATCCTCAGGAGGGGCGTTGGCTGGAGCCGTCGAGTGGGGGCTGAGCCAGCCACAAGCCAGTTTCCTCTCCTGGGAGGACTTGGGACCTTTTTCCACAAGTGGAGCCTGGAAAAGAGAATTTATCATCTCTGCAGGCTTCCCAGCAGCGAGTGATGTGCATTGCTTTGCCTCGCTTCACAGGACTGTCACCGCTCCCCGCAAGTGGAGCTGCTGTGTGGCAGGCTCGAGGGCACCTGGGGGCATGCATCCTGCTCGAATCAGGACGTTCAAGCCTGTACTCCAAGCCATGTCGTGGGTGTGACCTGCTCTCTGGCTCCAGTTGCTGACAGGACCTCAAGCAATGCTGCAGCTATGCCACTCAGTGCTCCTGATGGGACCTCCTGGCTTGAGGAGTGTGTCTAGGAGATGCCATTGCCATGCTGGTGAGATGAGCCCTGGTGGGACCTCCTGGCTTAAGAAGTGTGTCTAGGAGATGCCATTGCCATGCTGGTGGGATATGTGTTCCTCCAGAGCCCTGGTGGTTGTGCTTCAATGCCCTCACCCCTCCAAAGTTGATGGAAAGCAANCCCTGGTGGGACCTCCTGGCTTAAGAAGTGTGTCTAGGAGATGCCATTGCCATGCTGGTGAGAAGAGCCCTGGTGGGCTCCTGGCAGGACCTCCTGGCTTAAGGAGTGTGTCTAGGAGATGCCATTGCTATGCTGGTGAGATGAACCCTGGTGGGACCTCCTGGCTTAAGAAGTGTGTCTAGGAGATGCCATTGCCATGCTGGTGGGATATGTGTTCCTCCAGAGCCCTGGTGGTTGTGCTTCAATGCCCTCACCCCTCCAAAATTGATGGAAAGCAAGGTGAGGACTTCTCTTGTGCTGCAGACACTCTAAGCCTGGCAGAAATAGGATGCTGCTCACCTTGAGCTGTGACAACCTCTCTGCAGCTCCAAGCCAGCAAAGTGAAAAACTCCGTCACTCCCTGGAAAGTCACATCAGCTCCTGGAACGACCCAGGACGCTCACAATGCTCAGCACTCACAGGGAGCTTTGCTAAACACGAGCTAATCCTTACAACACCCATGGGAAGTAGAAAAGTAATTATTGTTATTGGGCTTGATTTTTTCCTTTCCTGTGTACCTCTGCAGATGGGGATCAGCTTGACCATATCCAGAGAGCTCTGGAAATGAGAGGAGAATCCCACTCGCCCCAGCTTGTACAAATAGGAAACCTGGAGCAAAGACAGCAGGTTTTTGCCAAAGGCCACCCAGGAAGGCAGGGTTGCAGCCAAACTCCAAGTGCAAGGGGGAAATCCTGGCCCCCAGTCCTGCTGCATTGCCACCAGGCTATAATTCCCTGACTGACAGAGTAATTCTGCTCTCCTTGTGGGTTTGCACCTGTGGGATGCTAGAGGGACACAAAACCTTTTTGTCACTGCTTACCTTCCTTTACACAGTCTGGAGCACAACTCATATGAGCAGCAGCTGAGGGAACTGGAGTGGCTTAATTTGGAGGAAAGGAGGTTGGGGGGAGACCTTCTCACTCCCTAAAAGGAGGCTGGAGCCAGGTGTGGGTTGATGTTTTCTCCCTAGTAACATCTGACAAGGCAAGAGGAAATGGCCTCAAGTTGCACCAGGGGAAGCTTAGTTTGGATATTAGAAGAAACTCCTTCACTGAAAGGGTTCTCAAGCACTGGGACAGGCTCTCCAAGGAGGTGGTTGAATCCCCATCCTCATGGGCATGTTCAAAAGACACAGAGATGTGGTGCTGAGGGTGATGGCTTAGCAGTGATGTGGCAGAGCTAGATAATGGTTGGGCTGGATGACCTTCAAGGTCTTTTTTTCCAACCAAAACAATTCTACAATCCTAAAGTCACTTCACAAAGTGAAGTGGTTCTCAGTGGCGGCAGATGCAGACCTGGCTTGATTTGGATTGCTGCTGTGGGAAGCCCCAAAACTCCCACCTGTGACCTCTCTTCTGGAATCACAGCCCCAGAGCTGCTTCCTCATGTGGTTGGCCACATCAGCCCCCAGCTGCCATGTGAGCAGCTCCGTGGCTGTGGCCAGTGAAGTGGTGGCAGCAGGAGGAAATGCAGCTGATGGGCCAGTCCCTGGGCTTGTCCCAGCCCTGTAGCTTTGGAGCAAAGCTGGCTCGGAGAGGCAAAGTGCTGCTGGGGTTCCTCCTGGGGTGCAGGGCTCCTCATAGGGCACAGAGGAGATGGGTTGGGATTCCCTGGGTGAGAGTGGAGACCCAAATGAGGATCAGCTGCCTGGCTAGGCCCTTTGCAGGGAGGAAGGGCAGTTCGGGGGAGGTTTCCTATCACCAGCAATGCTGCCTGGGCACACTCTTCCCTTCAGCTGAAACCTGTGCATTGGGTGTCTGAGTGGAAACATTATTTGCTGGCGGTACCCAGATGATGTCACTTAGTTTTCCAGGCTTCTGGGCTGAGCCAGCAGCTTGAGCCAGTATGACTGGAGATGCTTTATTTAGAAGGAACCCGAGCCTAGCCCTTGCAGCACCCCTTGGCCATCTTCCTTGCCTGCTGATGCAACCCTGGCTGCAGCAGGGCCATCAGGCAGCCTTGCAGGAGGTGGCTCTTGAGAAGCTCAAAGTGGGACTTGCTGGGTTGTGGGGAGTGGAGATGCTTCCGGAGGTGGGTAAGGGAGATTCTCAGTCTCTGCTGCCCACTGTCCAGGGGAATGGGGATCCTCCAGGTCCAATGCACATAGCTAAGGAGCACTCACCTCCCCAGGTGTCTTTTCCCTCCCTCCAGCTCCCTGAGGAACTCAGTCTGTTCTCCCAATCCTCCTCATCCTCACACTTCTCATCTCCAGCCTGGTTTACTGCAACCAAGCCTCGGGCTGGCTCCAGGAGCTTTTGTAGTTGGAAAGCAAACATTCTCCCCTGCTGACACCCTTTAACCTACCTCCTCTTCCTCAGCAGCATCTCCTGATGGGTGAGTAGCTAAGAATAGCCCAGCCACTGGCTCCAGGCTGGTGCCGTTTGCTCAGTGAGTCAGAGCTGGCCGGCAGGCACTTACTCAAAGGGCCCCATTACTCATCTGGCTGCCTTGCCCCAAGTATGGGGCTTGTGTCTCTCCCTTGCCTCTCACTTAAAGATCCCTCATTTCTTTCTAATAAAGCAACCATCCACAAAGAGAGGCAATTATCCTGCTGTGGCTTCACCACTAGAGATGTGTGTGTGTCCCCAAATGCTGTAACCCCCATTGATCCTGCTAGGACCCTCCTGGTATTGCTCCTGCCAGGAGGGAGATGTGTGGGCAGGAGCAAGGCAAGGGAAAATGCCTCCCAAAATCACACTTCATGGCACCAGTGTGAGCGTGCAAACAAAAATCCTCCCCTTCAGAAACTGTCCTTGTTGAATCATAGAATGGTTTGGGTTGGAAGGGATCTCTAAAGGTTATCTAGTCCAACTCTCCTGGCAAGAAGCAGCGACATCTTTGACCAGGGCAGGTTGCTCAGAGCCCAAACAACTTGACCCTGAATCTGGCTAGGGATGGGTGCCCTAATTTGCCTCTGACAGAATCCCAAGCCAGCCACAGGCTGCAGGCTGTTAGCAGTTTGGAGTAAGCCAGGACAGCTGATCTGAATTGGCTACAGGTGGTCCCAGCCCACGACCACCATGCTCAGTATAAAGAGAGAGGTTTGGTGAGGGTGGAGGCTTTCCTGCTTTTCCTCTGTCTTCTCCTGGGCCTGCTTCTCCTTCTGCTCCTGTGGACTGCTGTATCTCTCCTGGGCTATGAGTATAACTTTGTTTGCTTTATATTGGTGGTGAGATTATTTTGGCTGTTTTATTGAATCCATTTTAGTTTCAACTAATAGCTCTTCTCTCCTTCTCCTAATCCCCTTCTCTGCTGGGGAGCAGTCACCAGGTGATAGAGCAACTGCTGGAGTTTAGCTCCATGTATGCACTAAACGTGGAAAATGTGGCATCTGCCACCTCTGTGGGCAACGTGGGACAGGCTCTCACCACCCCCAGTGTCAAACATTTCTTCCTTCTCCTCAGATTCAATCTCCCTCTTTTAGTTCAAACCATCACCCCTTGTCCTGTCACAACAGGCCCTGCTCAAAAGTCTGTCCCTCTCTTTCTTACAGGCCCCTTTAAGCGCCAAAGGCCACAAGAGCCCTCTCTTCCCCAGGCTGAACAACCCCTACTGTCTTAGCCTGTCCTCACAGCAGAGGGCTTCCAGCCCTTGCATCACTGCTGTGGCCTCCTCTGGCCTTGCTCCAACAATGCTGATGTGGATCTGACTGTACCCAAACCCAGCTGGCCTCTCAGATGCCCATGGCCTGACCCAGCTGCTCCCATCTTGCCCACAGCCCGCCCTAATTGCCACCCTCCTCCTCCTCCATGGTACCACAATCCCCCATGGGTGCTGTGGTGCCCACAAAACATCTTCGTGAATTCCAGCAGGCCTCCATGTTAAAAAGTGGCTCCGTTTCCAAACAACAAAAAGGCAGCATCTTCTCCATCTGGTTTGCTCCCCTGAGGCACTCTCTGAGTCACAACCAGTCCTGCTGGGAACAGAGCTGCATCCTGACCAGTGAACATCTGTGGCTGCTGCTGCTGGGGGAGGACACAGCTCCTCTGCCTGCCCTGCAGCCATAGGGATGGTTGCTTGGGATGTGCCAAGCCTGGTGTGGGCAGCAGAGTTGGAGGAGGTGCAGTGAGACTGTTTTATTCTCCTGCTGCTGTTTCAGCCCCACAGCCTTTTTTTTTTTTTTTTCTTCTTTTTTCTGTTCCTTAGGCTCTTCTAACTCTGCTGCTTCACAGTGTCACTACTGAAGCCTTCCATCATCAGGAAGCTCTATGAAGCCTCAGCAGAACCAAGAGGGTTACATGAGAGCAGACACAGCCCTTGGGCTGGGGCATGCATGGGGCACCCCAAGCCAGGTCTGGTTTGTGTCTCACAGAGACACGAGGAAGGTGCAAATAGATCCACACCTCACGTGGAAGTAAGCAGCTGGTCTGGAGCTGGGGCACCACTTCTCACCACCCTGCCCTGGGTCTCTATGTAAGAGGTGCTAAGGACCTGATCCTGCACCACTGATGCAAGGGGAGTCTCCCCATCCCCCCAGCATGACTTGTCTCCCCTGTCTCTCCAAAAAGCCCTGTATGGGAGAGCTGTGCTCACACCTCAGGGGGATGATGTTCCCACCTCAAAGCACTGAGCTCAGTCCAGGATGACAGCAGCCAAGGATGCGGGACAGAGGGAAGTGGGAGCCTGGACATCTGCCTGCCGGCTGGAAGGGAAGCCCCTGCACTCCCTGGTGAGCACGTGTTTGTGTTTGTGTGAGGACAAACTTTGATGTTGGGGTGCTGGAGCCCTGCAGCAGGCTGCCCAGAGAGGCTGTGGAGTCTCCTTCTCTGGAGAAATTCCAACCGCCCCGGCTGTAATGATCCTGGGCAAGCTGCTGTGGGTGCCCTGCTTTACCAGAAGGGTTGGACTGGATGATCTCCAGAGGTCACTTCCAACCCACACCGGTGTCCCAGTTACCTCCCTCCAAATGTCAATCCATGGGGCCATCTGGCTAGGCTGTCCCATAGGAGAGCAGGACCAATCTGCCAGGCTTGCTTCTGCCTCTGATACCAAACTGAGGCCTTGAGTGACCCATTCCAGTGGGAGGTGTCCCTGCCTATGGCAGGGGGTTGAAAGTGGATGAGCTTTAAGGTCCTTTCCAAATTAAACCATTCTATGATTCTAACTTCTGTCTCCTGGCATCTCTTGCTCCACCAAGGGCTGCCAAGCAGTTGGTGGCAACTCTGACAACCAAGGGCACAGCAAAGCCACGATGTGCCAGAGGAGACAGCAGGCATTGCTGGCCCAAACCAGAGCAGGGCTGCAGGGAAGTCTTTGAGCTGCGTCTGGAGCAAAAGCTGTGCCCTGACCCTGCAAATCCCCACAGCCCTGGCAGCCCCCAGCTTGCAGCGAGGCCTGTGAGCAACCTCTAGTGGCAGCTCCAGATGGCTCCTGAGCTCCTCATCGCTGCTTGGTCCGGGCAATGGGAAGGGAAGTTTATCCTCCTTCCACAGAACTGCACAATCCCAGCATGGTGGGGGTTGGAAGGGACCTCTGGGGATCAAACAGTCCAACCCCTCCTGCTAAAGCAGAAGCACCCACAGCAACTTGCCCAGGGTCATAATGTCAGGTGGGGTTGGAATCTCTCCAGAGAAGGAGATTCCATAACCTCTGGAGCAGGCTGCCCAGAGGGCTCCAGCGCCCTCACAGCAAAGAAGTTTCTCCACCTGTTCAGATGAAACCTCCTGGCTTCCAGTTTGTGCCTATTGCACCTTCTCTTGTCTCTGGCCCCATCCTCTTACCCTCCCACCCTTTAACTATTGATCCTTTCTCAATCGGGAAGGACTCCAAGAACCATTTCTGCCCTGTTTTGTTGACCTGAACCATACAGCTCAAGTCTTTTCCATCTCTAAAGTCACAGAGGAGCAGATTTGTGTTGGGACACTGGCGAACTCGAGGCACCGAGCAGCGGGATGCTGACAGGTGACTGTAAGAGGTGCTGCAGTCCTCCTGACATCTAGGGGATCTGCTGTGTGCCCCAGAAGTGACATCCCAACCAGCTCTCTTTATCAGCAGGAGAGGTGAGTGACAACCTGCCAATGCCTTCCAGACTTTGTGTCCTGCTTAGGACCCATGCATATGGTCCCCTAACTGAGAGAAGCTCAGCAGCAGTCCCCTCTGGCTTCTTTGGAGGGGGTGTGGGAATGCTGCTTACTTCAGACTGACTTCAAGGCTTGGCTTTGGTTTTGCCCTGGCATCCCCTGGGCACAGCGCAGTGACGAAGCGTCTGCGCCGGGGCCGCGGGAGCCTCCACACAGCCACTGCTCAGCAGACTTGGTGGTGCCCTGAGCATGGGCCAGACTGCCTCGTCTCCAGCCAGGGAACATTAACCTTCCCCCAGCAGAGACATTCCTCAGACCTTGCTGATGCCAAGCACAAGTACATCATAAATTCAAAGTGCTGCTGGGGCTGGCTCTCCCTGCCCTGCTTTCCCAGTTAATTGCTGCCCAGGCCGTCCATTAGGGACAGCAGCCAGGACGTGCAGGAGATGCTCCTCACAAAACATCTGACCACAAAGCTCAGGCACAGGCTGTTGCAGATGCCCAAGGTAATCTGTCATGCTTTCTGGGGCTTTGTGTCTCTTTCCCCTGCTGCAGGGCGAGCCCAGAGAGCTGTAGCTTCAGCCCTCAGTGCCACACTGAGGGGAGCACAGAGGGCAGGGACAAGTTTATTAGGAAGAAATTCTTGACAGTGAGGGTGGGGAGATGTGGAGCTGGTTGCAAATTCAAGTCGTGGATGCCCTCTCCCTGAAGGTGTCCAAGGCCAGGTTGGATAGGGCCTTGAGGAGCCTGATCTAGCATGAGGTGTCCCTGCTCATGGCAGGGAGGTTGGAACAGGATGATCTTGGAGGGGCCTTCCAACCCAACCCATTCTGTGATTCCATGCAGTTTGAGATGGGAGAAGAGCAATTTCCATGAAGACAAAGGTACTGTTGGGTGGAGTGGTGCCCATGGGGGCTGTTGCTGAGGCCGTAGTGTCACTGAGCCACCACAGTGAGATGCATTGGGATGACTCTGAACTTTCTGCCTTCCCTTTTCCCATCTCGGCCCCATAATTAGTCCTCTAGGTCACACAGGGTTCTTGCAGTGCTTTCAGTGCTGAAGGTTTTGCTTAGCTGTGGGAACCTGTGAAGGGCAGGGGGAGGGGGAAAGAGGAAAATTGATTATTTCTCTCCAAATGTTACTGGCCACATTCCCTCAGTTCTCTGTGCTGCAGCACTGGGTGCAAGGCTGATGCAGTCGAAACAGATTCTGCCAGGCAAAGCAGGAGCAGGCAGAGGTCAGGAATAGCTGAAGCTTAGGTGATTCCTGCACCAGGCCCTGGGCATGGAATTTTAAGATAGAATCTGTCATGGAATGGTTGGGCTAAGATCATCTGCAGAAATCTCTTCCAGTCACAGATTCACAGATTGCACTGGGTTGGCAGACCCTCAAAGGTCACCTTGTCCAACTGCCCTGCAGTCAGCAGGGACACCTCCCACTCTATCTGGCTGCCCAGGGCCACACCAAGTCTGGTTCTGAATGTCTCCAGGCACATTCCCTACTATTCTATGGAATCATGGACTCTTGGTGTGACCTGGTTTCACCCTAGTTCCACGAGCATGCCCTCTGCTCTCCTCCAAAGCTAGGCAGTAAGGTGCCCACAGGAGATCAGCAGTGGGAATACGGAGATCTAGAAAAATTAATAACCACCTCTGGCAGGCAATCATCCTTCTTTAGGATGTTTTTATATCAGAGGGTATTAAAGGGATAGCCCAGATCACTACAGGGAGTCCTCCAGCTCAGACAACCTCTGTTTTTTTTCCAGCTCCACTGCATGTTTCATAGAATGGCTTAGGCTGGAAGGGACCTCAGAGATCATCTACTCCAACTTTCCTGCCATGGGCAGGGGCACCTCTCAACTAGCCCAGGTTGCTCAAGGCCTCACCCAACCTGGCCTTCAACACCCCCAGGGAGGAGATATCTACAACCTCCCTGTTCCAGTCTCACCACCCTCATACTGAAGAACTTCTTCCTAAGCTCCAGTCTAACCCAGCTCTCCCTCAGCTTCAAACCATTTCCTCTTCTCCTGTCTCTAGACTCCTTATGAGAAGTCCCTCTGCAGCCTTCCTGTAGGATCCCTTTAGCTATTGGCAGGCAGCTCTAAGGTCCCCTTGGAGCCTCCTCTTCTCCAGGCTGAACACCCCCAGCTCCCTCAGCCTGTCCTCACAGCAGAGGGGCTCCAGCCCTTGGATCATCCTTGTGGCCTTCCTCTGGACACTCTCCAACAGCTCTATGTCCTTATGGGGACACCAGAAAGACCGACCCTTGATATTCTTCCTCACCAAAGAAACAGCCCATGCAGAGAAAAGTCCTGACAAAGAACCTTCTCCTGGCCTCCTGCACCAGGCATTGCTGCTGGCAGAGCCACTCTGGAGCTGCCCTGTGTGGCGGACAGGCTGCCCTTGGCTCTGGTGCCCAGCACAGCTCTCAGCCATGAGCTCATCCCTCCATTATTGCTGACCCAGGCAGGCTGGAGGCTCTCGGAAGCACAGCTATCGATCCGTGCTTCTTGCACGTGTCCCCTCGGGCCTCTGGTTTCAGGAAACCTCTTTGCCTCTCCTTGTCGCTTCTCTCCTCCAATAGAGGAGAGAAACCTCCAGGAATGCTTTTCCCAGGGACCTTGGAGCTAGGAAGCAAGGGAAAAGCCACTGGGACTGCAGCAAGGACAGGGCACTTCTATTTCCTTCATCTGACTGTGTACTTTATTCATCCCTTTCATCTTCCTCAGCAGAGGAAAGGGAGGAGAATTCCCTCAGGTTAAGGCTCATAGACTTAGAATTGTTGGAAGGGGCCTCAAGGATCATCCTGTGGGCAGAGACACCTCCCACTAGACCAAGTTGCTCAAAGTCTCTTCTAACCTGGCCATGAACACCTCCAGGGAGGGAGCAACCATGATCTCCCTGAGCAGTGCCTCCTTGGCGTCACTGTAAAGAATTTATTCCTTATTTCCAGTCTAAATCTGCCCTCCTCAAGCTTCAGTCTGTTTCCTCTTGCATGGGAACCCACCTTACATGATCTCTGCTCACAGCATGGACTTTCTGGAGGGGCTGTGCCCATGGTAGTGTCTTCTCCTCCCTCTCTCATGCTTTCAGAGCTGTCAGCATGGCTTATGTGATTGCATCTCAAAAGCGATGAGCCTGGTGAGTGGGCTGGAGGGAAAGTCTTATGAGGAGAGGCTGAGGGAGCTGGGGATGTCCAGCCTGAAGAAGAGGAGACCTTATCACTCTCTAAAACTAACTAAAGGAAATTGTAGTCAGGTGGGGATCAGGCTCTGCTCCCAGGCAACTTGTAACAGGACAAGAGGCCATGGCCTGAAGCTGAGCCAGGGGAAGTTTAGGTTGGATATTAGGAAGCACTTCCTCATGAAAAGGTGATTGGGCACTGGAATGGACTGCCCAGGGACGTGGTGGAGTCACTGTTCCTGGAGGTCTTTAAGAAAAGATTGTATGTGGCACTTGGTGGCATGGGTTAGCTGATGTCCTGGTGTTAGGTTGTAGCCTGGGCTCAATGACCTCAGAGGTCTTTTCCAGCCTCAGTGATTCTGTGCTCTGGAAGCAAACCCACCCTGGCAGCACAAGCAGATAAGTCTGTTAGGCTGCCAGGGAGCTCTCAGGTATGGTGATGGACAACCCATCAGCATCCTGCCACCCCCGAGGGACAAACCTGCAACCCTCAGGCTGCTTCTCCAGTCTGTTGAGGTCCACCTTGCCCAAGCATTCAGGTGGCAAGGTAAGGACCCACGCTGGACAGCTTGGGCATCAAAAACAGACTGGTGGAGCTACAGCCTGAAACCATGTCATCTGCTCTGGGTTCCTTTCCTAGGTATGAAACAACCAATCTGCTGCCCAGCCCCTGACTAAAACTGCTGCCCAGAAAGACTTCAGTCGCCTGGGTGCAGCTCATAATGTCTAATGACCCAGAATACACATTAGCACTGGTGCTGGCTGCCAGAAGCAGACTGAGATCAAGGTCTCCCTTGCAGCTTCCATCTCCACCCAGGAAGCAGACTTGCCTTTGACAACAGTCAGACAAGCAATCACTCAGTGTCCTGACCAAGCCAGCTCAGGCTGGCAACCCCCAGGAAGGAGAGACCATCAGACAAGGGAGGAAAACAGAATCACAAAATGCCAGCATGGTTGAGAAGGGCCTCTGGAGATCATCCAGTCCACCCCCGCCCGCTAAAGCAGGGGCACCTACAGAAGCTTGCTCAGGGTCACAATGGCCAAGTAGGTTTGGAATCTCTCCCGAGAAGGAGATTCCACAACTTCTCTGGGCAGCCTGCTGCAGGGCTCCTGCACCCTCACACCAAAGAAGTTTTTCCTCCTATTTAGGTAGAAGATCCTGGTTTCCACTTTGTGTCCATTGCCTCTGTTCCTAAAACTCCTCCAGGAAGGGGGATTTTGGTAGTGGCTGTGTTTCCACCTGGACATGGGTTAGGAGAAGTCTCTTGTTCTTGGGTGAGTTTGTGGGCAACAGAGCCTTGGAGCCTGTGGATGTCCTGAAGAAACCTTCACATTCAGCCATATCCCCGGCGTGACCGGCACAGGGGTTTTCATCTCTTCCATCAAAACCTGTTCACACAGCCCCAGGTGAGAAGCATAACTTGGAGCAGAGCTCTGGCCTCACAAAAGGACCAAGGGGTGCACTTCCACACCCCCATGAACATAAACTTCAAGGAGTTGTTTCAGCCAGTTCCATGTACGTGAATTAAGGGCCTATGGTGGCATTCAAGTGATGACTCAGTGATGGCACTGTTGGATCCTCACAAATCAAAGTAATTTGCCCTGGGTAAAGTTTTCTCAGCTCCTGGATTTCACATAGCAGCACACTTACTGTGCACAGGGGCCAGAACTGAGCTGAGTTCTTGCCCTTAGTGCCCTTGGAGTCATCTGAGCCCAGAAGAAAGAGGACAGGTTACCTCCCTTTGCTACCACTGCAAAGTAGCTGTGAAATAAACCTGACCTTCCTCTGCAGCTTGTACTGGAGAAATCAACACTTCCTATACAAAGAAAAATCAATGGCATTCCACTTACCAAACAAATCCCCACTGGTCTGAGCCACCTGCATCAATGCAGCTTCACGTGGCCACCCATGCAACCCCAACCCTTTCCAGCAGCTCCGGGGAGAGCTCCACCTTCCTGGCTCCCACCAGTCCTGGCACTGTGTGCTCTGCTCTGGTTTTGAGGAGCACTCTGGTTTTGAGGAGCACTCTGGTTTTGCTGCTTCTGCTCTGCAAGTTGGCTGCCTCCCTTCCCTGATTTCCAGGTACCTACTCCAGAAGTGCTACTACTTCTCCTGTCAGTGATGAAGAAGGCAAGTGAGGAAGAGGATAGCATTAGAACCACAGAATTGTGAGGGTTGGAAGGGACTTCAAAGATCATCTAGCTCCAATCCCCTACCATGGACAAGGACACTTTGCACTAGATCAGTTTGCCCAGAGCCACATCCAGCCTGGCCTTAAAAACTTCCAGGGGTTGGGCTTCTACACCTCCCTGGGCAACCTGTTCCAGGATCTCACCACCCTCATGGTGACAAACTTCTTCCTAATATGCAATCTGAATCTACCCACTTCTAGTTTTGCTCTATTCCCCCCAGTCCTATCTGACACGCTAAAAAGTCCCTCGGCAGCTTTCAGCCCCCTTCAGACACTGCAAGGCCACAAGAAGGTCTCCTCAGAGTCTTCTCCTCTCCAGACTGAACAGCCCCAACTCACTCAGTCTCTCCTCATAGGAAAGGTGCTCCAGCTCTCTGCTCATCCCTGTGGCCCTTCTCTGGACACTTTACAGCATGTCCAGATCTTTCTTGTAATAGGGACTCCAGAATTGGACACAGTACTAGGTGGGATCTCATGGAAGCTGTGTGTAGGGGGAGAATCACCTTCCTCGACCTGCTGGCCGCACTTCTCTTGCTGCAGCCCAGGATATGGTTGGCTTTCTAGGCTGCAAGCATACACCAGCAGCTCATATTGAGCTTCTCATCCAACAGCACCCCCAAGTCCTTTTCTTCAGGGCTTCCGACCATGCGGGCCAAACCATCCCACCTCAATCCCTCCTGAAGCCTCTTTTTATCTCCATAAAGACCACTAACCCACCTGTCCCTAGAAAGCGTGCTGGGAATTGTTTCCCTATGAGCGCTCCTCTCAGCTCCAGGAGCAGCTTTGTCCGTGGCCACCAGATGGTGCCATTGAGTCTCCTTGGGATGCGAAGCCTGGCACCAGGGGTGGCCCTGGAGCCTTGCTCCATCTCACAGGCTGGGAGCTGACCTGTAGTGCCCGGCTCCAAATACAGAGAGATTTTTTTTTTTTTTTTTCCCCCCTAAAAAGTATTGGCAAAGTCAAAGTAAAGTTTGGGGGTTTTTTTTTCCTAAAAGGTGTTGGCAAAGTAAAGCAAATGTGGGGGTTCTGCTCTTCTCACCTACCTTAGCGAGCAGCTGTGCCGGGGCTTTGTCTGGGGCTTTGCAAGAGTCTTGCAGAACCAGCAGCCTTGTTGCAGTTGGACTCCAGGGACAGCAGTGTAGAATCACAGAAGTGCCCAGTTTGGAAAAGACCTTCAACATCAAGTCCAATCATCAGCCTAAGACTGACAAGTCCTTGACTAAACCATATCTACCTCACTCTTAAATACCTTCAAGGATGGGGACTCTACCACTGCCCTGGGCAAGCCCTTCCCATGCCTGATAACCCTTTCAGTAAAGAAATTTTTCCTAATGCCCAGTCTAAACTTCCCTTGGTGCAACTTGAGGCCATTTCCTCTTCTCCTATCACTTCTTACCTATTTGTGTGGATCAACCCCCACCTCTCTACAACCTTCTTTCAGGGAGCTGAAGGCCGCAAGGTCTCCTCTGAGCCTGCTTTTATCTAGGCTAAACAAGCCCAGTTCCATCAGCTGCTTCTCACAGGACTTGTTCTCCAGACCCTTTACCAGCTTCCTTGTCCTTCTTTGTATACACTCTAACACCTCAATGTTCTTCTTGTAGTGAGGGGTCCGAAACTGAACATAGCATTTGAGATGTGGCCTCACCAATACAGGGGTAAAAATCACTCCCTGCTCCTGCTGGCCACACTACTCAATCCAAGCCAGGATGCTATTGTCCAGGCTACTGGGCACATGTTGGCTCACATCCTGCCAGCTATGAACCAACACCCCCAGGTTCCCCTCTCCTGAGCAGCTTTCCAGCCCCTCCTCCCTTAACCTGTAGTGCTCATGAAGGTTGTTGTGGCCAAAGTGCAGAACCCAGCATTTGGTCTTTTTGAAGCTCATACAATTGGTCTTGGCCCATTCATCGAAGCTGTCTAGATCCATCTGTTATAGGAGCACTTCAGCTTCAATTTGCACTGGAAAAACAAGAAGGGGAAAAAAAAAACCCCAAAAGGTGGGTTCTCAGCTGGGAAGATTTAGAGCAGCTGAACTGAATTCCAAAGTGAAAGAGAGCAGTGGCATTAGTGAAAGCTCCCTCTCCCTCCACGATAGCCATGTGGAACACAGGACTCGCCCTCCTTGGATGGTCTTAGACAGCAGGTTGTTGGGTGCTTGGGGGTAATGTCCTCTTTCCACCTTCCCCTGCCTCTTCCCCCTTGTTTCTCAGCACAGAGTGCACTGTAAGGCAAAGAGGTTTCTGCATCAGGGCACCCTGCTTGTGCTGTGCTCATCACATTTGACATCTCTCCTTCAGATGTGGGGCCAGGACTTTCCAGGGCTTTGGTATTAATAATTCTCTCTATGTTTTGTTTTTTGGTTTTTTTTTTTTTTGCTATGGCCAGGGCCTGACACAGGCAGCTCTGCTGGCCAGGAGGGGCCTCTACCTGGCATTGCAGACAGGCAGGAATAACAACTGATTGCTGCTTTTCCCGAGCTGGCTTTCAGGATAATTGTGCAAGATGAAAGAAGAGAAAAATGCTAGCAACGTGAGGCAGGAGGGAGAGGAGAAATAATTGCAATTGCATTTAGTTAGTGATAAGAATGGCTGCTGAGCTGGGCCTGGGTGCTTTCCAAGCATGGCCAGAGCCAGCTTCAATTTCACAGCATAAGATTTCCTGCACCCTTAAAATAACTTTTCCCTGCCCCTAAGGTGTCAGGGGAACTGAAGAGCAATGTGTGACCCTCCCCTGAGCAGCCCCACACTGCTCAGTCCTCGATTATCATTTGGAGGCTGTTTTGAGAGTGGTTGTGCCACACAGAATCCCAGTATGGGAGGGGTTGGAAGGGACTTTGGGAGATCATCCAGTCCAACCCCCCTGCTAAAGCAGGGCACCCACTGCAGCTTGCCCAGGGTCACAATAGCCAGGTATTTGGAATCTCTCTAGAGCCTCTCTGGGAAGCCTGCTCCAGGGCTTCAGCACCCCCACATCAAAGAAGTTTTGCCCCCTGTTCAGATGGAACCTCCTGGCTTCTAGTTTGTGCCTACTGCCCCTTGCCCTGTCACTGGGCACCACTGACAAGAGTCTGGCCTCATCTTCTTGCCCCCCACCCTTCAGGTCTTTCTGAGCATTGATCCGATCCCTTCTGGGGCTGCTCTTCTCCAGGCTCTCAGCTTTTGCTCTTCGCAGAGATGCTTCAGGCCCCTCAGCATCTTTGTAGCCTCCACAGGACTCAATCCAGGAGTGTCTTCTATCTTTTGAGCAGGGAAACCCAGAGCTGGGCACAATATATGTCCTGACCAGAGTAGGTGGCTAGAAGTACTTCCATTGACCTGCTGGCCACACTCTTCTTAATGCACCCAAAAGACTGTTGGCCTTCTTGGACACAAAGGCACACTATTGGCTTATGATGAATTTGTTGTCTAACAGCACTCCCATGTCCTTTTCTGTAGAGCTGCTTTCCAGCAGGTCAGTCTTTCACCTGTGCTGGTGCAGGGGTTATTCCTTGTGTCATATCAAGGCACTGAGTCCCTGCCAAGAGTGCTGGAGCGGAAGGCAAGGGATGCTATGGAGTGCCTGGGATGGCAGCAGGCAGGGCAGAGCTCACTCTTGGAGCTCTCTTCAGTGCCCAGCAAAAAGCAGCTTACTCAAACCGCTGGGCAGAGCTGGGACCTCTTTACTGTTGGGGCTAATTGCTCATGTGAGCTGTATTTACAGAAGCTCTGTTTGTGCAGAGCCAGCAGACAAACAGACTCCTGTTCTGCCAGGCACCCTTTGTAATTGCTGGGGGCTGGGAGCACTCCAGTGCAGCCATGGCAGGGCCCTGTTTGTTCTGCACCAGGCTGGATAGTGCCTGCAGGATGCTGAGCCCCTGTCCTACTCCCCAAACCCAGCAGGAGTGAGGTGCAGAGCAGCCGGCCAGATACATCCCATTGCTTGTTCTCAGCACAGCTGAGAGCACACAGAACCCCAGGCTGGCAACTCAGGGCCCTCAAGGAAAAGCTTTGGGTGGGATCCTGGCACACGAGTCTCACCATCATCCTACAAATCCAGGGCTGCTTCCACTTCACAGAATCAGTGCCAGGTTGGAAGAGACCTCAGGGATCACCTGGTCCAAGCTTTTTAGGTCACAGTGTAGCTGGAATGAGCTGACCCAGTACCCTGCCAGGCTGAGCCTTCAGACTGCCCATGCAGAGGACTCCACTGCTTCCCTTGGGAGATGATTCCAATGCCCAACTGTTCTCATGGAGAAACATTTTCTTCTGGAGTCCAATGGGAATCTCCCCAGCAGTGACTTCTCACCAACACCTCTTGTGTTCTCCATGGCACTCCTCATAGAAAAGGAGTCTTCATCCTCCTGGTAGCCACCTTTATGGCCTGGTCCACAGTGATAAGATCTGTCCTGAGCCTTCACTTGTCAAGGTTGAACAAACCCAGTTGCCAGCCTTCCCTTATTTGTCTGTACAGCTGCAAGAGGCAAGCTCTGCCTGTGCATATGCTCATCTCCTGGCTCTGCAGAAGACCTGACAGGCTCTGAGGTCACTCTGGAACTGCTTTGTGTGTAGTTGTATCAGAGAGAAAGACTTGCCAGAAAGTTGTTCTTTGCTGATAGTGTCAAGGGCTGGTTAAAAGCATGCAGGACTCTGCTGTCTACTGGGGTTTGAGATGGAGGTCTCAGGAGATTTTTGCCATCTGGGAAAGAGATGCAGCAGTAGGAAAATAACATAAACAATTTCTGGCACCGTCTCCATCTTCCAGCTAAAGCAGTGGGGATGGGCAAGCCCTGGCTTCCAGTCATATGCAACACCTTTTGCTTGTGGGTAGCCTACAACCCAACCAGAGAGTGCACATCCCTCTCTATACTTAAACACAAAACCTCTTCCTCACTCTGCCCTTCTCCCTGACGCAGGCAGTGGGTTAAGAGTCACTTTGGGGAAGAGCTTCATCAGCAAGGCAAAGCAGCAGCAACTACAACAGCGCTGGTGTGAGTCTTCTGCTTCCCCTTTCCGAGGGATCATTCAAACTGGCTAGCACTGGTCAGGCATGGCTTTGATAGCAGCCTGTCCACAAAGACGGGGCATCACCAGCACTGGCACAAAAGGGAACCCACACTCATCCAGCTTACAGAGTCCCTGACACAGACAGGTCAGCCCAGGCCTGCTGACCCCACGGGTGGCTACTGATGTGTCTGAAGCTTTCCAGCTGAAACTGCAACTCTCTTGGCTACTGTTCAGTTCACTTATGAATCATTTTTGTGTTGGAAGAACAGAGGAATCCACATAAGTGTGAGCACTCCTAAGCAAGGCAGGTTTCTGAGCATTCACACATCATGCCTCACAAGATTTCTGGTGCAGAGGGTTCCTTTCGTTTTCCAGATGTGGAAGCTGAGTCGTGAGGCATCGCTCAGTCATACCTAATTACTGGGGGGAAAAATAGAATCCAGTCACCACCAGTCTCATGATTTAAGAGCCACTCAGAAGTTGTGGGCTAAAAGGGGAAATGCCCAATACTTCTCCTTGTCTGTGACTGGGAGAGACTGAACTTTACTCAGCACCCCTGAAAATACAAATCCCCAAGGACAGATTTTTTCAGCCCTTCTCCCTGAAGCTTCAGCCCTCTCACAGCCATATTTCCCAGCTAGTTCAGGACCCAAAATGCCATCTTCCCCCCAACTTGGGTCCTTGGAAGGACTGATTGTCTTGTAGCAAGACTTTATCTAAACTATCTTACTATTACTGGCAGCAATCAATATTTATAACCACTCACAGTGTTTATTTATAAAAAAATCAAACGTTCCAAGTAAGAAGAGCTGCTGTTATTAGTATCCAGCATGATTAACAATCACATTTGGGGGTTGCAGGCAGGCCCACGCTGCCAGACTCATGCACTTTGCTTTTTCTAATGGCTCTGCAGGAATTTGAACCATAATAATGTTTCTTGGCAGGGACAAAGACATTTTGTCTGAGGGAAAGAGTATGTGGATGGCTTCAACTTAAAGAGCCAGTGCTGCGTTCAGAGCTTCATAAACACATCATTTTGATCCCAGCCTGCCATGTCTTCCCAGGGAGGGTGGATCTCCTCCTGCTGCTGAAGGCCAAGATCTGAGCAGCAAATCTGCAGGCTGATGAAAAATGTGTCTGTGTCAGGGCAGCCATCACCTGCTCTGCTCCTCTGCTACCCATGGGAAACAGCTCAGACAGGCAAAGGCATTCACATCTCTGCCTGCTGTGGCTTGCCAGCTGTCCAGGGTAAGGTGAGATCCATAGGAATGATTTAGCCTCAAATCAAGAGGACAGGAGAGGAGAGGCATGGGCCTGTTGGACCAGGGACAGAGGAAGCCACCATAATGATCCAGGGGCTGGAGTCCCTCTCTCCCACGAGGACAGACTGAGAGAGTTGGGCTTGTTCAGCCTGGAGAAGAGAAGGCTCCAAAGAACTTCTCGTGGCCTTTCAGTACTTGAAGAGGCCAAGATGACAGCTGGGGGCAGACTTCGTAGCAGGGCTTGTTGTGACAGGACAAGGGATGATGGCTTTGAACTAAAAGAGGGAGATTCAGACTGGAGAGAAGGAAGAAATTGGTGGCCTTCCAGTATCTGAAGGGGGCCTACAGGAAGGCTGGGGAGGGACTATTGACAAGGGCTTGGAATGACAGGACAAGGGGCAATGGGTTTGAACTGGCAGAGGGGAAACTGAAATTGGATGCTAGGAGGAAGTTGTTTGCAGTGAGGGTGGTGAGACACTGGCACAGGTTGCCCAGGGAGGTTGTGGCTGCTCCCTCCCTGGAGGTGTTCAAGGCCAGGTTGGATGAGGCCTTGAGTGACCTGTACTAGTGGGAGGTGTCCCTGCCTATGGCAGGGGGTTGGGACTAGATGATCTTTGAGGTCCCTTCCAACCTTACCATTCTATGATTCTATGAAATGTTTGACACTGAGCATGGTGAGACCCTGGTGCAGGTTGCCTAGAGAGGTGGTAGATCCCCATCCCTGGAACCATTACAGGTCAGGGTGTTTGGGGCTCTGAGCAACCTTCTCTGCTTGCAGATGGCCATGCTGACTGCAGGAGGTTGGACTAGATGGCCTTTAAAGGTCCCTTCCCACCCAAACCATTCTCTGACTCTATGAAAACTCGTACAACCCTAAGTAAAGCTGTCTTTCCTCCTTTGCCTGTTCCTTCAGCCCTACCACAGGGTGACAAGAAGGAGCAAGCAAAGCTGTTGTCAAAGCAGCAGCTCTGAGGCTGCTGGCTCAGCCCCACACCAAAGCTCTGGCAGAGAAGGAGGGACAGGTGTTTCTGATGCAATCTGCCAGGGCAGGAGCAAAGTCCAGCCCCGCTCCTCAGCACTCAGCCACGCAAGGTGATGTTTGCCCACCTGTGCCTCGCACTTTTCCTGCTACAGGAGGTAATGGCAATAAAATCAGAAGCAGTAAAGGGACCAAGCAGCAGAGAGATCGGTGCCTTGATTACTTCCTCATAGCCACTTGTCCTTTGCGGCACCGCTTTACTGCCAGGTGGGCAAAGCAAAGCCAACTGCAATGCCAGTAGGAGAGGCAGTTCTGTCTGACAGACGTTGTCTGTGCTGCTATCAGGCATCGTGTTTTGCACAGATCTGGTCATGAGAACCGTGGGAGGGAAAAATAAGGAAAGAAATCTTCAGGCTTGCTGTTCCATGGCGGCTCTCAGCCAGTGCTGACACTGCGGTCACTATTCAGGAGTTATGTGACCTAGCAGAGCCCTGGGACAGCCTGGGACAGCTCTCAGGTCCATGCTGGCTTGTACCTTGGCTTTCATGTTGAGCTCTGCAGAGCTTCACACCACTGCCAAATCCTCACGTGAGAGGTTCGTCTGCCCCAACTCCTGTGGTCTGCACTGTGTGAGATCCACTCACAGCCTCCCATCAGTTCCCAAAAAGCTTTGGAGCTGCTGAGGAACACCTGGGCACAAAGCCACTCTGTGCCTCGTGGGGGGCATGAGGAAGAGGGCATGCACTTTTTGGGGGGTCCTCTCGTCCCAGCCAGGTCAGAGAATATGAGTGGAAGAACGAGGAGGAGAGGAGCGAGTGAAGGCAATGCTGCTAGTGAGGGCCAAAAGCTGGACAGTGCTGATCCTGCCCCACAGCCACTGTTGCCCAGACTGCCTGGCAACAATCTTGCATTTTAAATGCTGTTAGGCACAAGTAAGCTGTGGGATAATAATACAGGGAAGAGTCAATGCAAACCCCTCCAACGTCAAGCACTATAAACCCCACTCTGATCCTCTGGGATCCCTGATCCCAGCACTGGAAGGACATGGAACTGTTGGAGCAGGTTCAGAGGAGGCCACAAAGATGTTGAGAGGGCTGCAGCAGCTCTCCTATGAGGACAGACTGAGAGAGTTGGGGCTCTGCAGCCTGGAGAAGAGAAGGCTTCCAGGAGACCTTAGAGTAGCCTTCCAGGATCTGAAGGGGGCCTACAGGAAAGCTGGGGAGGGACTATTGACAAGGTCTTGTAATGACAGGACAAGGGGCAATGGGTTTGAACTGGCAGAGGGGACATTTAGACTGGATGTTAGGAGGAAGTTCATTGCAGTGAGGGTGGTAAGATACTGGCACAGGTTGCCCAGGGAGGTTGTGGCTGCTCCCTCCCTGGAGGTGTTCAAGGCCAGGTTGGAGGAGGCCTTGAGTGACCTGTACTAGTGGGAGGTGTCCCTGCCTATGGCAGGGGGTTGGAACTAGATGATCCTTGAGGTCCCTTCCAACCTTACCATTCTATGATTCTATGATTCTGTGATTTCCTACCACATCTGGATGCCAGGAGCTCACCTTACATTGGTGTCCTGCAGGGTGTCCCAAGCCCGTTGCCTTTAATGAGGAGCACCCTCTCTGTCTGCATGTGCACAGGGCACAGCACAAAAGAGCCCCACATCCTGCCAGGCTTGCTACTGTCAGACAAATAACTGCTGAGATGCATTTTACAAAGGATTTAGAAACAGAAAGGGAGTTGCAGAACCACCACTGTAGACTGCTCTTGGATTGGCACATCAATTGCTCTTCAGAGCTGCTGAGGCAGGAACTTGACTGAACAGGTGTGAGTGGGTCTGCCAGAGGGACTTCTGGAGGTTCCAGTGGGTGAGGGGAGAAGGAAAAAAAGCAGTAGGTGCAATGTTGACTTGAAAATACAAGAAGAATATAACAGAATCACTTTAGGTAAGATATAGATCAACAGCCTGTGTGACTGGAAGGTAAGATACAAATGATTAATGAGCAGAATGTCCCTTGTCAGAGTTTCTTTTGCACCAGTAACTCTGCTAGTGCCAGTTGCCCTCTATTTTCCTTGATACAATCAGGAGGCAAGCAGCTAATCTGACATGACAAACTCATTGTATCAGAAGTCATCTCTGCTTTAAAACTTGTGTCATATGACCCAGCACCCTACTCCTGGTACAATGCAGCCCCACAGTAAACTTGGATGGAGCTCATCCTCCAATGCCCTGCCAAAAAACACTCCTAACAAAGGGCAACAAGAAAACATAATTCAAATGAGGGACATCTGTTCTCAAATGTTTGCAGATAATGACTGGATCAAGTGTCTGCATAAAGGATAATTATTTTCTGCAGATGGTTTGATCTGGTGTTTCAAAAATCCTTGTCCCAGCCACTCAGCAAAGTATGTGGGGTTGTGCTGCAGGGACCTCTTTCTTGTCCTCTGCTGCAGCTTCTAAATGCAAAGGTAAGCAAAGCTGGAAACAATTCAAAGATAAAATGTAGTGTTAGAGGAAAGTGTTCCACCTGAACACAAGCAATGTGTATTTCAAAGTTCTTCTTGCCCTCTACAGGTAGTTCTGAGGAGGGTGGTAAAGTGAGGCAGTTAGGTGCTGTGCAAGAGTGATCCCCAGCATATTTCAGGGGGAAGGTCAGTTCCAAAAGTGGGAGTCCAAGATGGCTTTTAATACAAAATAATTCTAGCACCTTTCCTCAAGACAGGGGCATACAAACCAAGCATGACCAAAGCATATTCCTATTAAATCAACCATCACTAGCCCTGAGGTAATGCTGGAACTGTTGCTGGAGTCAGCGTGATGGATGGAGACCAACTCATCTTCCCTGAAGTACTGGAGCTGTGGGTAGGTTCTTGAGGGATGAGGGCCTCTGGGGACCCCCCACACCCACAGCATCGCAAGGCTGGGACACCCCATTTGTGTGCCCAGCTTGGTGAGATGGAGGAAGCAGGGCAGGGGAGGAGGGTGATGGCTTCTGAACAGCTTCCAAAAGCTGGTGAGGACAGGGAGTTCAGTGAAGTGGCTGTCACTGCCCTGTAACACAAACAGCTTTTAATTAACACACGTGCCCAGAGCATGGGATCACCCCCGACACAGCTGCCTCTGGAAACATCTGCGCCTAAGCAGGGGCTGCTGACCAGAGGAAACAGAGAGGACATCAGCCTCGCAGCTTTGGAAAATGCTGTTCCTCAATGATTTCCACGGCAAGGATTTCTCCTCTCTGAAACAGGATCGTTTACATCTCAAAGAGGAGTGAGTGGTGGGGGGCAGGTATCATCCCTTTGTTTTCGTGGAGTCCTTTTTTCTGGGGTGAGGAGAGCCTGAACAGCCACCCTGCAAAGGGGAACCAGTGTTGTCTGCCAAGGGGCCACTAACACACCAAGCTCTCCTAGCCTGAGCTGCCCCTGTGTGCTGGCACTTCCCAGGGTGTTGGTTTTATTTACAGCACAAGAAACTGAGAAAGGAAGGGGGTTGAGTCAAAAAAGAGATTCTGGAGCACAAAGTGCAGCCAGTAGTGGAAAGCACAAGGCAGGCAAGGGAGGCTGCCAGCTTCTGTCCCATGCCTAGGATGGTCCCCGTGTTTCTCATTGTGCTGGAATAGGTGAGAACAGTGATCTCTGTAGAGCAGCAGCTGAGAGGTTCTGCTCCCCCTCTACTCTGCCCTAGTCAAGACACATCTGCAGTATTTTGAGTCCAGTTCTGGGCTCCCCAGTTTGAGATGGGGAACTACTTTAGAGTCCAGTGGAAGCTGCGAAGATGCTGAGAGGACTGGAGTATGTCTGTGAGGAGGAAAGGCTGAGGGACCTGGGGCTGTTGAGCCTAGAAAAGAGCAGCCTGAGAGGGGACCTTGTCAGTGCTCAGCCAGAGCTAAAGGGTGGAGGGTAAGAGAATGAGTCCAGACTCTTGCCAGTGGGGCCCAGGGACAGGACAAGGGGCAGTGGGCACAAACTGGAAGCCAGGAGGTTCCACCTGAACATAAGGAAAAACTCCTTTGGTGTGAGGGTGCTGGAGCCCTGGAGCAGTCTGCCCAGAGAGGTTGTGGAGTCTCATTCTCTGGGGAGAATCCAAACTCCCCCGGCCATTGTGACCCTGAGCAAGCTGCTGTGGGTGCCCTGCTTACAGTAAGGGGGTTGGACTGGATGATCTCCCAAAGTCCCTTCCAACACCTGCTTATTCTGTGATTCTGTGGGTCAATTCTTGATTGCCCTGTGGGTGCTCCAGGCTTCGATCACCCTCACAAATTAACACAGGGGGATGGTTGGACTTGATCATCTTAAAGGTCTTTTCAAACCTTAATGATTCTATGATCTTAAAGGTCTTTTTCAACACAAACAATTCTATTAACCACCCCAATGCTCCATCAAGGGCCTTGACATGGGGCTCCCCTCAGGGGGGACCAAGTTGTGTTGCCAGCAGATACAGGGAGGTGATTCTGCCACTTTGCTCTGGTGAGCTGTGTCCAGCTCTGGAGTCCTTAATATGGGAAGGACACAGACCCCATGGAGCAGGTCCAGAGGAAGACCATGGAAATCATCAAGGGGCTGCAGCACCTCTGCTATGAGGACAGGCTGAGGGAGATGGGGTTGTGTAGCCTGGAGGAGGCTCCATGGAGACCTAATAGCAGCCTTTTGGTACCTGAAGTGGGCTACAAGAAGCATGAAGAGAGACTGTTTGCAAAGGCCTGCAGGTACGGGACAAGGGCAATGGCTTCAAACTAGAGCAGAGCAGGTTTGAATTGGATGTTAGAAACAAGTTCTGTACCACGAGGGTGGTGGAACTCTGGAACAGATTGCCCAGGGAGGTGGTTGAGGCCCCATCCCTGGAGATACTCAAGGTGAGACTGGACAGGACTGTGGACAACCTGATCTGGTAGAGGATGTATCTGCTGACTGCAAGGC
>VWYK01080469.1:0-15343 GCA_013399775.1 Semnornis frantzii | reverse complement strand
GCCCAAGCCTCGTCCCAGGCTGTTCTTGTCTGAAAAAGTAACTTTTCCTTCCTTTTTTTTTTTTTTTTTCCAATGTTGGGGGAGAAGGAATTAGGGGTTGTAGGCAAAGGCCGAACGTTGCAGGTCTCCCAGTTTGCCACCAGTTCTGAGTGTGGGGTTAATCCCTCTGCGGCAAGAGCAGCACTTGGAAGCGAAGGGCTTGCCAAGGTTTAAATGGCTTTCTGTGGAGAGAGGAAGGAGAGACCTCGTGGAGATTAAAGGCAAATGAGAGCCACGCCGGGGGGTTTTGGATCGCCTGGGATTAATAGTGCTAATTACACAGAGACAGAAGGTAGAAAGCGCTTTGCTGCTGGTTTTAGGTCTGCAAACCTCCATGCAGGAGAAAGATGCAGTTTGCTACTATGACTTTGCTACTATGCTACCAGTATCCCAAGCAAGCTAAACCCAGTTACTTCTTGCATGACGTGGTGCTGGTGACCTGTGCTCAGGTGAACTGTGAAGACTCCTGCTTCAAAATTGCTCAAGCGGTAGATTTATGCTTGAAAACCACCCAGTATTGCAGTGGTAATTCCTTGCCCTTGGTTTCTTCTTCCCAGGAGCTTGGTCTCATTCCTGAATGTGATCTTTACCATCTAGGTTGCCTCCTGTTCTGAGGTGCTGCACCTCGAATCCAAGCCGTAGTTGCTCAGTGTGGCGGATTGGATCACTCTTGGTGGTCTCGTTTGCTGGTGCCAGCACAGCACTTGATACTTCCCTGCAAACTGGATGTGGCCATCTCTTGAGCCAGTTGTCAGTATTAGTTATGTTCTCCTGTGGGCTTGACCCCTCAGTCTGATGGAGTAAATGCTGAGTGTGGGGGAGATCTCACTGACTGAGCAGCAGAAAGACAGCATTTACAGCTGGGCAAAGGGGTCTGTATGCCATGTGCTGCAAGGCTTGTGCCTGCTAGCTCTAGCACTGTTATTAGCTGATCTGAATGAAAACGTGAGTGACAAGCTTGCTTTGATTTGCTTCATCAGCAGCCACAAAGCACAGGTGGGCTGGTGTGTGTTTGCTTTGTCAAAGTGGGGAAAAAAAAGTGCCCCTGTAGTAACAACAGCAACAGCAAAGTGAAACGCAGGACTTAAGCAAGATATTTGGATGACTCAGAATGCCTCCTTTAGGCAGTTGCACATATTTTGAGTGAATTTTGCTGTAAATCACCAAAGGATCGATATTTAGTTTAGCCAAACTCTCGGTGTTGTTAAAATGTCAGCTCTCTTATGAAAAATATCTTGGGCTTTTTGAAGCTGCTATGAAAAATTGGCATTTGTTCTGCACTGTTTTTACCCAGGGTGGGTGGACCCGACCATGTGTGGAAAAAGACTTGCCTGTTTTCCCTGCTGTAATGGGAATGGATCCTGAGTCATTTGTGTCTGTCTTGCTTGTTCCCAGCTATTTCCTGATACGGTTCTCGCCTGACCAAGCCCAGTATTGTCCTACTGATGCTCTTAATGTTTTCTCCTGTGAAACTTTGTTCTATTTGTGTGATTTTGGGGAGGGGGTGCGGTATGGCAGGAAGGGAGAGTGTTGATATTTTGAAGGGGAAAAGGGTAGGAGGCCCGAGGGACCCTTTCTTATTCTGTCCAAGTTATGAGTGTTAGCCACTGTGTGGAAACATCCTTCTTGCTGTTTGAGAAAGCAGATGAGGACATTCGTCTGGCAGGGAAGAAGTTTTGGGATAATGTCACTCAGCCTGTCAGTAAAAACTTCAGCTGTTTGGGTAGCTCTTTGGGAACTTCAGTGGCAGGAGAAGGGAAGGGCTGCGAGAAAACCTGCAAGACAGAGTAGGAGAACAGGTCAAAAGTGGTCACTCCCAGCAGCTCATCAGTTTATGCTGTCGGGTGTTGGTTTGCTTCTTGGTGTTGTCACTCTTTCTTGCAGTGTCACTTCTAATAGAATTACCATGGTCTCCTCTGGTCAGAGCTGCTCGGATACCCTGCTGCTTTGCAGTTGCAGCTTTCCACATGCTTCCCATGCCCTTCTTGTCTGTGTCTCCTGGATTTATGCTTTCTCTTAATTTTGAGAAACATTGAGAGAGAAACGTTGAGAGGGTGTGAGGAACACCCTCTGTGTTTCGACTTCATATTACTGAGAAATTAGCCTTCAAGTGTAAGGGTGTTAAGTTAGGCAGCAGTCGCAGTTGCTCCTGCTCTCCACCCCTGAAGCTTGTGTCCCATAGTTGACTCAGAGTGAGATGTGCTGTGTTTTTCCCTTGCTGGTCCTCCCCTTCATTTGTGGTCTCTTGGAAAGTGGGGGGAAGGGCAAGTTCTAATCATACCAGAAAGGCAGCAGCTCAAGTGTCTCTGATCGCCTCAGAGCACTTAATGCACAAAATAACGGAAGCTGAAGCTTATAAACAATAGTGAATTTATTGGGGATTAACTCACAGCTCTAGGCTTAGGTGGTCACACAGCAGAACTTCTCTGGGTGCTGCCTTCTGTTCAGTCAAGTGCTTCAAAATCCAGTCAAGTCCCAGGGAAGAGAGGCTAAAAAGAAATGAGCTGCTGGCATCTTGCGGGGCTCAGTTGAGCACCAAAATAGACCCAAAGTCTTTTCTGTGGTTGCTGACCTATCTTTTACCCCTCTGAGTGCAGTCTTAACATTGGTCCTGGTGAAAGACTGGTTTCTGCAGTGCATTCTCTCCATTAAACAGACCATCTTGAGCTTTATTTTTTGTTGTTGTACACAGGAGGTGTATTTTTAGTGCAGTTTTAACTCGAGGTTGGTGTTGCTTAATTGCTTTGCTCGCCAGCATCTGACAGAGCTCTTTGCATTACCCTCTTTGAAAGAGATTCCAAACTTTGGTGTAACAATTAGCATCGATCTGCTCTTGAAGTTCAAAGCAGCAACAAAGGCAGGCATTGTTCCTTTGCTTATGAAACTTGCTTTTAGAGTTGGTCTGAGATTCAGCATTAAAAAGGAAAATGTATTAGTGCTGCTTAGCAAACCTGACATGGTGTCAGTTATTTTTAATCTTCAGCTGGAAGGTCTGTTGCTCTAACACATCTTTTCATAAGAGAGGAGGAATGTGTGCTTTGTGAACTGTTTATGTAAAAAGGGGGGAGAGAAACTAACCCACAATTAAACACAAAACGTACTTTTTTTTTTTGGGGGGGGGGCTGGCTACATCTCTACTGTAAACTTTGTAGCTTAGCAGATTAATAGATTGAGAGAGAATTGAAGTGGTTCAGTCTGGAGAAAAAAAGGCTCCAAGGAGACCTTATTGTGGCTTTCCAATATCTGAAAGGGCCCTAGAGGAAGGCTAAAGAGGGACTTTAAAGGGTGTTGGGTACTGATGGGACTGGGAAGAATGGATCCAAGCTAGAGGAGGGGAGAGTTAGATTAGAGGTTAGGAAGTAGTTCTTCACCATGGGGCTAGTGAGACACTGGAACAGGTTGCCCAGGGAGGTGGCGGAAGCCTCATCCCTGGAGATTTTTAAGGCCTGATTGGATGGGGCTCTGAGCAACCTGATCTAGTGTGAGGTGTCCCTGCCCATGGCAGGGAGGTTGAAGCTAGATGATCTTTAAGGTCCCTTCCAACCCTGACAATTCTGTCATGATTGATACTAAGGAAGCTGCAACAGCTGAGTATGGTTGTGATGGCAAAATGCCTCTGTAGATGCTTATAAAATGGGCAAAATACCTGCCTCTGCAGAAATGAGCTATAGAACTTCATATAGGCCACTTGAAAAGCCTTCAGCATGTAGACCAGCACTCTAATAAAGGACTCAGTGAAGAAAATGGGCAGGGGAGGAGATATTTTATTCCCTTCCTTGCAAGGAAGCTTCTGTTTCCATAAACTAAGGCATTCCCTCGACTCTTACTCGAGGATTCAGAGTTTTCCCTTGTGCTCAGAGGCATTCAAGATGTGCAATTCTACCTCTAAACTCTTCTATGAGGTTCATTTTGAGTTGAACGTGTGTCAGTCTTTTCTCTGCATCAGAGGACTGTGTTATTGCAGGACCAGTGTAAGCATCTCTGACCCTTTGAGCTGCAGTGCACTGTGCTCTTTTCACAGGCGCTCCTGGTGCCAATAAGTTGTCTGTGCTCTGATCCCTGTGGCTTGGTTTGACTAAGGACTCTTCAGAGAGGAGGCTGCAGCACTTAGCAGCTTGTTAAAAGTAACACTTTAGATGCAGAACTTTTGCTATGTAATCAAACTTTTTTTTCCTTCTGGTCAGCAGGGTGTTTAGCTTTTGCAGGGAGGGATTTATGACAGTGAGAACCAAGTTGTGGGAGCATGCTGACTTGACATAAGTGTATTATTATCTCTCTGTCTCTGTGTGCCTCACAGTCACTTAACAAAGATTCACAGCCCCTCCTTCCAGACTTAGAGTGTAAGTGGAGTAACAGAGAAGGAGCTACAAGCAATAGGGATTCCTCTAGTCTTCAGTTTAAAATTGGAGGTCTTGCTTATCCATATTGTCACACCAGCTATCTACTCTTTCATATGTCATAGAATGGTAAGGTTGGAAGGGACCTCAAGGATCATCTAGTTCCAACCCCCTGCCATAGGCAGGGACACCTCCCTCTAGCACAGGTCACTCAAGGCCTCCTCCAGCCTGGCCTTGAACACNTTCTCTTCTCCAGGCTGCAGAGCCCCAATTCTCTCAGCCTGTCCTCAGAGCTGCTGCAGCTCTCTGAGCATCTTTGTGGCCTCCTCTGGACCCACTCCAACAGTTCCATGTCCTTCATGTGCTGGGGGCTCCAGAACTGCACGAAGGACTGCAGGTGGGGTCTGAGGAGAGCAGAGCAAAGGGGCAGAATCCCCTCCCTTGCCCTGCTGCCCACACTGCAGGCTCTTGTTGAGCTTTTCATCAATCCAGATCCCCAGGGCCTTTTCCTCAGGGCTGCTTTCAGCCATTCACCACCCAGCCTGTATTTGTGCTTGGGTTTGTGCCTTGGGGACTTGAAAAAGAGGGCCTAAAAATGGTCAAAGGTGATCCTTTTCTGATATCCCACATCTTCAGCTTTAAGGACAGTTAGAAAATAACAGCCTGGGAAGATCAGGAAAATTCAGATGACAAAAGAAAGAAGCAGACTCCTGGTAAGGGTATCTGTGCCTGAAGACAGCACTGACAGGTTTGGGCTACTCAGTGCTGTCTGATTTGCAGGGTAGAGCCAGTGGCTATAGCCGTAACCTGAGGAATGTCTAATCCAATGTAACAGCCCTCACACTTGGTAATGTTGTTCTGTGATGGCAATTAATTCATTAGAAACACCACAAATATACACTGCCTTGCACAAAACTTGGTCTGTTCCAAGTAGCAAGTGACAGGATGAGAGGAAAGGACCTCAGGTTACACCATGGGAGGCTTAGGTTGCACATGAGGAACAATTTCTTCCCCCAAAAGAAGTTGTGTGGGGAAGCAAAGGGTTGTCAGGCTTTGGAACAGACTGCCCAGGGCAGTGGTGGAGCTACTTAAAAGCCATGGAGATGTAGTGCTGAGGGATGTGGTTTAGTGGTGACCCAGCAGTGCTGAGTTAATGGTTGATTTTAAAAGTCTTTTCCAACCTAAACAGTTCTGTGGTTCTGATTCTGAAGTCTTCCTCTGACCAGCAGAGGTAGCTGGAAAATGTGTCTTAGTAAGACAGCACAGTAGCTATGCAAACTCAGTCTTTTTGAGTCTGTGCTGTACTGATGAGTTTGAACTAGCCTTCTCAAGGTCTGTGCATTGCTAGATTTGTCTAGTACATAAGGCCTGTGTGTCATACATTTATTTAGGTATAACTATCAGGGGCTTTAAAGACAGAAAATAGAGCTAGAAGCTGTTCCGCTTGTTTTGGATCCAGGATTTGGCTACGCCATCCCAGCAGTGATTTTTAAGGCTGGAAGAAAACTAACACATACTTCTGTTTTGTTGTCTTCCATTCTGAATGTAATAAAAACATTTGATATTACAGAATCCCAGTGTGGTGGGGGTTGGAAGGCACCTCTGAAGATCATCCAGTCCATCCCCCACCAGCTAAAGCAGGGTCACCCACAGCAGCTTGCCCAGGATCGCAATTTCTAGGTGGGTTCAGAATCTCTCCAATGAAGGAGAATCCACAACCTGTGTGGGGAGCCTGCTCCTGGACTCCAGCACACTCAGAGCAAAGGAGTTTTTTCCTCCTATTCAGGTGGAACCTCCTGGCTTCCAGTTTGTGCCCATTGCCCTTTGTCCTGTCTCTGGGCACCACTGACAAGAGTTTGGCCCCAGCCTTTTGGCCTCCACCCTTTAGCTTTTGCTGAGCATCGATCAGATCCCCTCTGGGGCTGCTCTTCTCCAGGCTCAACACTCTCAGGGCTCTCAGCCTTTCCTCTTCACAGTGATGCTCTCTTAGAAGTGTGTTTAAGAAACTTCCTCATAAGGTTTTAAGGCACTGTCCAGTTCAAGATACTGTGGTGAAATGTGAGCTGCGTTGTTATGCAGAGCAGTCCCAGCCTTGAGCTAGAGCAGCTAAGGACTGTGTGGAAAAACCCACACCAGTCTTCTAGTTCTGAGTCAGGTGAAATCGAGCATAATCATTTTTCAACTGTGAGACTAAACTTGTGTTGCATTTGAATGGAATGCATTACAGAATCATAGTATATCTTGAGAGGGACCCATGAGGACCATCATGTCTGATAACTGTAAGGAGTGTGTCTTGTGGTGGGAACAGTGAGAAAAGATGCAGCACACTTAGTTGTCAGTCAGCCTGGCTGACAGCTGAACCAAGAAGGGTGCTCCTGCCTAGCAAAATTTTGTATGAAAAGGTAGGAAATTATCTTGATTCTAGGTGCTTTTGGAAACATCCTGATTACTTCTTCCCTTTACTCTTGCAAGACCCCCACCTCAAACACTGTGTCCAGTTCTGGTGTCCCCAGCAGAAGGAGCACACAGAGCTGTTGGAGTGAGTCCAGAGGAGGCCACAAAGCTGATCCAAGGGCTGGAGCACCTCTGCTGTGAGGACAGGCTGAGGAAGCTGGGGGTGTTCAGCCTGGAGATTCTGGGGGGACCTCAGAGCTGCCTTCCAATACCTGAAAGGACCTTCAGGAAGGCTGCAGTGGGACCTCAAGGGTGTCTAGAGACAGGATAAGGGGGAATGGTTTGAACCCGATAGAGAACATGGTAAGAGTGGAGCTTAGGAAGAAATTCTTTACAGTAAGGGTGGAATAGGTTGCCCAGGGAGGTTGTGAATGCTCCTTCCCTGGAGGTGTTCAAAGCCAGGTTGGATGAGGCTGTGAATAACTTGGTCTAGTTGAGAGGCATCCCTGAGGTTGGAGTAGATGATCTCTAAGGTCTCTTCCAGCCTGAACCATTCTGTGATTCTAATTGTATCAAATATTTCTAGGGAAAGGAAAAACACTGGAAGTTCTTCAGCTGCTGCAAGCATGAGGAATGCTTTCCTTCCCTTCAGGCAGTCAGTGAAGGAAGCCTCCTGCCTTTTAAGGCAGCCTTGCCCCTAGGAACTCCACTGCAGCCTCTCACTTTTCACAGCATGCACAGTGTCTGTACTTGTTCTTGGTTTTGACTGACCTCATGACAGGTGTTTCCCTTGCATTGCATTCCCTGACTGTTCTTGGCTTCCCAGCCATTTTCCCTGCTTAGAGGAAGCTGAAAATAACTCAGAACTGGTAAACCAGATGTGGCCAGTCCCATTGGGTGCTTCACTATGCTTAGGGGACACAGGCTGTGCTTCCCAGATAAGCAGAGGGCTGGGAGGTTGGAAATAGATGAGCAGGAGTCCCATGGAAGAAACAAGGGGTGGTGGGTAAAAATTACTGCTGGGCAGACTCCTGTTGGACTGCAGGAGAAAATGTTTCCCTGTGAGAAGAATTGGGTGTTGGAATCATCTCCCAGGGGAAGCAGTGGATTCCCCTACATTGGTCAGTTTGAAGATTCAGCCTGACAGAGTGCTGGGCCAGCTTGTTTCAATTACACTATCACCTAGAAAGGTTGGGCCAGGTGATCTCTGAGGTCCCTTCCAACTTGGCATTCTGTGATCCAGTACCTACAGGGGGCCTACATGGAGGATGGAGAGAGTCTGTTTACAAAGGACTGCAGTGGCAGAACGAGGGCAGTGGCTTCAAACCAGAGCAGAGCAGATTTAGATCAAGTGTTAGGAACAAGTTCTGCACCATGAGGGTGGTGGAACACTGCAACAGGTTGCCCAGGGAGGTGGTTGGGGCCCCATCCCTGGAGATACTCAAGGTGAGGCTTAACAGGGCTCTGAGCATCCTGATCTCATTATAAGGATGTCCCTGCTGACTGCAGGGACAGTTGGATTAGATGACCTTTGGGGTTTCCTTCCAGCCCAGCCCATTCTATGATCTTTAAGGTCTCTTCCAACTCATAGCATTCTCTGATCCTATCAAATCTAGGTCTGCCTGTTAGCCACCTGCCCTCAGTGCACTGCTGACTGACTTGTATGACTTCAGTATCATTTCATAGACTTACCAGACATGAGCAAGACCTCTGCTAAACCAGAAGTTGAGCTGTGAAAACAACAAGTAGTAGAACAGGTAAAAGAATATGTCCATTAAATATTAACTTGTAATATTCATTAGGATAGTAGTGGAAAGTGCTGCTGGTTTGAAACACAAGTTTCCAGGGCTGGCTCAGTTGTAGAAAGAGAGTCAGGACTGGTTGAGAACCGCTGAAACTCCGCAGATGTCTTATTTGTTCCCTTAGGTCTCTCTCTGGTTCTGAAAGTGAGCACAGCTGAGGTTGTCACTGTTAAGGCTTTTCTGCTTTAAAGCTAGACAAATAAAACCCCTGCAGGTCCTTGCTCCCTGAAGTGTCCTGCTGTAGTTAATTATTGATTTCTTGGAGACAAAAAGCCAAATAACCCTTGCATTTTGAAACCTGTGTCACTTCAGCAGGCCACAGACTGTGAGTCAGTTGGGTAGTAGCTTCACTTTGCTCCTGTGAATACTGAGATGTTCTTAGGAGAACATGTTTTGCCAGCAAGGATTTTATTGAGGGACATCAAGTGTAGATCAATCTCAAGGTCTCTTAAAGCAAAATGAACTGTTGCTTGCCTTAGGAAGAAAAAGAGCTGAGCATTCTAAATTGGCAGCAATACTCATTCCTTCCCTGTATCTCTCTGCAGGTTCTCCTTTGTGCCAGCATAGTCATAGAATGGTTTGGGTTGGAAGGAACCTCCAAAGGTCATCTGGTCCAATCCCCTTGCAGTCAGCAGGGACATCCTCCACTAGATCAGGTTACCCAGAGCCCTGTTGAGTCTGATCTCAAATGTCTCCAGGGATGAGGCCTCAACCACCTCCCTGGGCAGCCTGTTGCAGCATTCCACCACCCTCATGACAACCTGTTCCTAACATCCGATCTAAATCTCCTCTCATTTCAAACCATTGTCCCTTGTCCTATCACTGCAGGCTTTTGGAAACACTCCCACTGCAACCTTCTTGTAGGTCCCCTTCAGGAACTGCAAACCTGCTTATTGGGTCTCCCTGGAGCCTTCTCCAGAATGAACATCCCCAACTCCCTCAGCCTGTCCTTTTAGCAGAGGCGCTTCAGCCCCTTGATCACTTTTGTGGCCCTCATCTGAACCTGCTCCATAAGGTCCATGTGCTTCCTGTCTTGAGGGCTCCAGACCTGGACAGAGTACTGCAGAAGAGGTCTCACCTGAGCCAAGTGGCAGAATCACCTCTCTGGATCTGCCAGGTGTGCTTCTTGTGATGCAGCATCACTGTTTAGGAAGGCTGATAGGTTAAGATGTTTGTCTAATTGAAAACTAATCTTCTTAACTGCTTTTGAAACTTTTTTTTTCCCCTTTCCTGAGGTTAATTTTCAGCTCAATGAGTGCCTGCAGCCTGTTTGTGTAGCCACATGAATAACATTAACAGCACTACGGAGCTGCTGAGAACAGGGAGCTTAGGGAACTTTTTTTTTTTTTGGTGACAGCAAGGACTTAAATCAATTGAATGTAATCATGTAGTAATGTGATTATTAGTGGTAATTACTCTGCAAATAATTAGCGATTTTCTGGTGATGTATCCTTCTGCTTGAGCTGCTTGGGAGAACTGCAGGATGACTGGAAAGAGGAACTGCTCTTCTGGTGTTTTGGGGCAAGTAATGACTTGGGAGCAGTGTTTTTGCCCTACTGAGTTAGGTTCAGTGTATGGCTAAACTGGAAATAGAATGAACTGGGTACTGCTGGATAACTGAATTAGCTCTGAATGACCTTCCATCCACCTGAGAGCAGTGCTGGGCCTGCCATGGTGTGCCTGTGAAGCAAGGTGGCATTTTAGGTGCCTGGCTGAATCCAGCAGTCTGATTCCAGAGCGTTTGCAGGAAGCTTGGTTCACGCATGATGGCCTGCATAGCTCTGCCTTATTTCACTGGCAGTTTCCATCTGTTACAGCTACTGGATGTGGGCCCAGAGCAAGCAGGCTCGGAAGAGTAACATTACTAAGAGCCTGCAGTTTGGAGATAGCTGTGTATACAAGTTTGGACTGGGAGTTGCCAGATCTGCATACTCTGCAATCGTTGCTGACCTATTAAACAGCTTCACAGAGGGTTCCTACTGGTGGAATACAACTGAAGGGATCTTGTGCATCATTTTCAACCCAGCTACAATCAGTGAGAAGGTCGTGAAGCTATGTCTCTTTTAATGCCCTCCTTTGTTTTCCCCACTCATTCTGCAATTAGAGACTGAAGACTGTGTCCTTCACTCTACTAATGAAGCTTTATGATGAAGAGATGTGATTCTGTAAATTTATTCTTGCAATCATGCTCTTTATCATATTACTGGAGACTGTTTTATCAGTGAGACCACTTAAGGAAGAACTGTTGCTTCATGACTTTACTCCAGCACTTTAAACAGCTGCACTCCTTGGAGCTTCCCTCATCCTGAAATACTGTGCACTACATTTAACGTTGGGATTGGAATGGTGAGTGTCACTGTGTGCTGGTTTGAGGCTAATTGGGTTGTTTTAATGAGAGAAATTAGATCATTGGTTTTGAAAAGAAAAATAATAGAATCATAGAATGATNACCTCCCACTAGTACAGGTCACTCAAGGCCTCCTCCAACCTGGCCTTCAACACCTCCAGGGAGGCAGCAACCACAACCTTCCTGGGCAACCTGTGCCAGTGTCTCACCACCCTCACTGTAAAGAACTTCCTCCTAACATCCAGTTTAAATCTCCCTTCTACCAGTTTAAACCCATTGCCCCTTGTCTTGGCATTACAAGACCTTGTCAATAATCCCTCCCCAGCCTTCCTGTAGGCCCCCTTCAGATCCTGGAAGGCTACTCTGTGTCCTGGAAGCCTTCTCTTCTCCAGGCTGCAGAGCCCCAACTCTCTCAGCCTGTCCTCATAGAGCTACTTCAACCCTCTGAGCATCTTCGTGGCCTCCTCTGGACCCACTCCAACACTTCAATGTCTTTCCTGTGCTGGTGAATGATGAAGTCTGTATTGTCCATTGGTTTGCTGAGAGGGATGAAAAGCCAAAACCCAAATTATCTCACTCACTTTGGCTGAATTTTGGCATTTGGAGAGGTAAAAACATGGCAGTTTTGTCTGATGTGAGTTGAGTTGTCTCTTAATTTGCTGGCCAAGAGACGCTGTTCAAGGTGGAAGCCTTCCACAAAGTTCTGGTTCTGACTGTGGAGAAAGAGTGCTGAACATACACACACATTAAAAAAGAACAACCCAGACATCCGAACGTTAGATACAACTTCCAAGGCCCTGAAGAATGTCAGAAATGAAACTGGAATCAAGACAGGAATGACTGTCATAGATCAAATTCCTTCTTCCTCTGAGCATTCAAAGACTAAATCCATTAAGCTAGAATGTAAGCATGCAGAAAACTGCAGTTTGTAAATGATTCAGGTCTGGTAACTGGAGCTGCTCAGAATACATCTGCATGCTTGTTTCTTTCCAGGTTAGAAAGGTGTTCATTGAATCTTTTTATCATCAGTGTTCAGTGCCTGGCTCAGTGCTGTCCCTTCTCTGTGCTGAAATGGATCAGCAGGTGGGAATTTCAACTGAGAAGCCTCTTGGTGTTTATACAGGGGGCAGAGAATTTGTGTGTGAAACAAGTTGCAAAAGGTGAGCTCCAAACTGGTTTTAACTACTCTACAGCTCCAATAGTCCTTCAATCTAGAATCTCTTGGTTTAAAGAACTTCTTTCTTTCCTGTGGTGTCTGGTGACCCAGCCGAGAGTTGTTCAGGAAGAGCTTTGTTCTCCACAGTGTCTCTTAACAGGTTATGCAAAACTAAGTAAGAGATGTTTGTGTTGTGTTTTTTGTTGTGGTTTTTTTTTTTTTTTTCTTACCAGGAGGTGTTTGGTGTCTGCTTTGCCAAGGGGCTCAGGTTGCAGAGTTAACTCTGTGGTTTCAGGTTTGTGTTAGGAAGCTCTTTATCATCTATCACACCTATTTGGGCAGTCTTTGCCCAGATGATACCCAAGCGGTGCTGGAATTCTAGGCCATGACCTGCATGATTGTCAGGTCCAATAAAACATTAGTGTGTGGCTGCTCTCCATCACATGTGGGAGAGACTTGAGTTTGTACTGAGGCTTAATAACTTGTATTAGACCAACAGATGTGCTTGGGGACTGGAAAAAAAGACTTCTGGGCATACTTGTGTCTCTTGTTGACAACCTGTCTTGGGCAAACCTGTGGTGGTGCTCCAGCTCCTCGTCAGCTGGCTAAATCTCACCGGGGTGATTTAGCTGGGGGCTGGTACCTTCTAAAGGAGTTAGCCAACCTGCATTCCAAAAGCCACAGGTGGGCACTGGTTTTGCTGTTTTTAAGTTTATCTGAATCCCTTCTGGGGAAGGGAAGAGATTAGAAGATTTTCCGGTTCTGGTTTAGAGTATTCAGATGCTTGCATATACCTAATCCCCCTCCACTGTTGTCTTTCCTGTTGTTCCATGAGCCAACCTTTCTCATTTGCAATTCCTGACTGGGTTGCAAGTGCTAACCTGCAGCTCTGACGTAGGTACAGGTCCTGTCTGTGTCCCTGTGCCTCTTTTTTGTTGTGTGGGTTTTTATTTTCCAGCTAACTGATTTTTGAGGTTTGGAAGGAGTCTGACTGGTAAGGTATGAGGAGAAACAAAAGCAAAGGGGATACTTCAACCTAAATAGCTGGTTGTTGCAATTCTAGTTTTAAGCTTGTAAAGGTAGAGGGGTTGTTGGATTGTTCTCTGCTGCTTCATTTCTGAGGTACTAAGGAGTCTTCTGCACGGTATTCCTGGCTGGGCATCTAACAGTAGCTGTTATTGTGCCCCTTCCTCACTTGATCTTTGTCGTGATGAATGAATGAGTTTTTTGAAGGCTAACCTGAACATTCATGGTTTTCTTGATGTATTTATCATATGCCTAGTAAGAAACATTAATAGACTTCTGCTGTGTGGCCTGGCAGAGCTCAGAGCTTCCCTTTGCTTTCTGGGTGCTCTTCAAAATACTGTTTGGTGATTTGCATCCTTTCTAAGCTCAGTGTCTGTAATGAGGTTGCCTTACTTGCCCCACCCTGCATGTGAAGGTATTGGCCTGAGTTACTTGAGCCTGCTGAGGCTTGAGCTGCTGGAGTAGAGTGCTCTGAAAACTCCTCTAGGAAGGGGAGATACTCTCTTCATGCTTCTCATGCACAGCTAGGTACTGCTGTTCAGCAAGGTTATAAGCAGTGTGGTTGGCTTGCTCTGTAAAGGGTGTTTTTTATAAGGGGGATGGGGTGGGGTGGGGTGTTCTGGGCTTTTAAAGTGCTTGAAAGTGTTTTCCAGGCTTATTTCAGTCAGACAGGATCTTCCCAGTCCTCCACTGAAATGTAGGAAGCTGTTGTACTGTAGTTTAACTTTCCAGGCGGGCAAAATATTATCTATGATGTTCAGATTTGCATTTGCTCCTGACTGTTAAGAGAATCTGAGAAGGAAACTTTAAAGATCATCCAGTCTTACCCCTCTGCACTCAGCAGGGACATCTGCAAATAGAGCAGGTTGCTTGGAGCCTCAAACAACCTGACCTGCAATGGGTCCAGGGATGGGGCATCCAACACCTCTCTGGGCAACCTGGGTTGGGGGCTCACCACCCTCAGTGTCAAACATTTCTTCCTTCTCTTCAGTCTGAATCTCCCTCTTTTAGTTTGAACCATCACTGCATGTCCTGTCACAACAGGCCCTGCTCAAAAGTCTGTCCCCAGCTTTCTTCTCCACACTTTTAAGTGCTGAAAGGCCACCAGAAGATCTACCTGGAGCCTCCAGGCTCACCAAGCCCAACTCTCTGAGCCTGGTGTCACAGCAGAGCCCTTCCAACCCTGCCAGCCTTGCTGTGGCCTCCTCTGGCCCTGCTCCAACAGGTCCTTGTCTATGCTGTGCTGAGGACTCCAGAGCTGCACCAGCACTGCAGATGGGGTCTCAGCAGAGCAGAATCCCCTCTATGCCCCTGCTACCCACACTGCTGGGGATCAGCCCAGGACAGGCTGACTCTGGGCTGGCAGCACTCAGTGCCAGCTCATCTCCAGCTTTGCACCCACCAGCACCCCAAACCCTTCTCCTTTTTAAGGGCTGCTCCTTTTTAAGTTCATCTTGGTTTCAGTTAGAGTGAAAACTTAGCAGTTTGACTGAGTGGGAATCCTTGAAATTCACCACCTTAGTGATGCAGAACTATTTTTCTGCAGTTTATGAGGCACTTAAAGTTTAATTACCCTGCCACCTTGCAGGGCAAAATCCCTGTGATAAAACCAGTGAGTATGTAACCTCACTTACATTTTCAGTAGTCTGTAGTTGTTTTTCCAAGTCACGCAAGACATTCTTGCTGCTTAGATGTGTTACATTCCTATGTTTAAACATTTTATTTCGAGATATGGCCCTTTAAAAAATTTTATTTATCCTCTATTTGGCAAAAACATCTTGAGAAGGAAGTAACTTCACAATCAAGACAGGCTCATTTCAACACCTTGGTTCTGCTCCTTTAGGGTGTGTCAGCTCTCTGCAGGATCTCTGTGCCAAGCCAAAAAATGTAAAGAGAAAAATGGTGTTAAATATTTCTGTGGATATCACAAATTGAAGCCACCATGAAGGTTGCTTCACTTCTGAATGACAGCTTCCTTGAAGGTTTTAATGTGTTTGAACAGTTTCCGTTCACCCTTTTTAACTTGTTTTGGCTTCCTCTGTAGGAAAAGAGGCTTGCAATGGCAAGCAGTAAAAAAAAAAAAACACCCAACTATCTTTTTTGGGAGGGAAACAAACCTGTGGAGGAGGGAGGTGACCAGGCTGGTGGTGCCCAGTGAACAAAGCTCTTAGTGTTCACAAATTCAAGTTTGTGGATGGCATCAATCTGTGTGGCCTAACTGGACATGCTGGAGGGAAGGGAT
>VWYK01080468.1:174489-187690 GCA_013399775.1 Semnornis frantzii | reverse complement strand
CCCGTAGTAAGCAGGGACACCTTTTCAACTAGATCAGGCTGCCTGGGGCCACATCAAGTCTGATCTTGAATGTCTCCAGGGATGCAGCCTCAACCGCATCCCTTGGCAGCCTGTTTCAGTATTTTACCACTCTCATTGTAAAAAACTTCCTCCTCATGTCCAACCAAAATGTACCCTGCTCCAGTTTAAAACCATAGCCCCTTATGCTGTCACTGCAAGTCCTTCTAAACAGCCTTCCTGTAGGTTCCCTTCAGATATTGAAATGTACCTATGAGGTCTCCCCCAGAACCTTCTCTTCTCCAAGCTGAACAGCCTCAATTCTGTCAGCCTGTCTTCAGAGGAGAGGTGCTCCAGCCTTCTGATCATCTTTGCAGCACTCCTCTGGACCCGCCTTAGGAGATCTATGTCTCTGTTGTGTCTGTGCTGATGGCAGCAATGGCATGTGGCCCCATGCTCCAGAGCTATGACCACAGCCTGCACTTCAACTGCATACCCATCCTCTGTGAAGCCCTTTCGTGTTTAAACCAGTGCTCCCTACCTGTCCCCTCAGCATTCCCCTTTGCCTCCTAGTCAAGGGCTCCCTCACATCCTTCTCCTGCTGCAGATATGCACCACTTGCTCCATGAGTCTTATTTCCATTTTTCTGTTGGGGCAGAAGTCTTGCAGGATAGTAGCAAAATGGCCAGAGCCAAGATAAGAAGGGTGATTGTGCTGATTATGAGAAGGGTGATTACCTCTCCTGATCCATGAATTACAGAGGCTACTATCCCCAAACTGAGAGAGGAAAGATTTGGAATAGTCCTTGAAGTTTTGGATGTGATTTGGAGTCAAGGAGACCACCAAAGCAATACCATCATGGCTGAAAGCAAGACCTTCCAACTCAACCTGCAGAAACACAATACTAGATTATAGCTTCTGCCAGTATGCAGCTGGGAGTTTGGTCATTGCATAGTTGTTACAGTGTCTGTAGAGCATCTGCTGAGAGAAGAGTTCAGGTAGGAACAACAAGGCTTTACCTCTCCTCTGAGGTGCCTTCTGATTTTATGACATCTCTGCTGTTTTCGTTCCTACTGGAGATGGCAGGTTGCTCCAGAGGATTTCCCAGAAAGCTGAATGAACCCAGGTTTCAGTGGGCTTCTTGCCTGGGTGAGGATTATGTGATTTTTATGAACAGTTGAGAAGCCCCTAATGCAACTGCCAGTTCTCACTTACAGACAGCTGCTCATGTTTGCCTGTAAGAGTGAGCTACTGGTAGCCATTTTAGAAACACTGACATTTTGATTTTTGTTTAAAACAATCCATCATTTTGAAAATCCATCACTACCACCACCCTTTTATTTTAGGTATTGAAACAGCAGTTCAGGTGATATCCTGCTTTTATGTTGATGCTAATCCCACAGCCAGCCTCATGGCACACTGAAAAAGAGAAATATCTTAGGTAAAAGAAAAATCCTTAGCCAACAATGTTTTATTTAGTGCCATAGGAACAAAATTGGAAACATACTGAGGTAATCAGGCGCAGCCTGTTGACATAAACAGGCTTTGGACAGGTTCAGAATAAGCCGCTGCAGATATTTACCACTTTAGCTTTATTCACATGAGCATCACTATGAATGCAAAACCGTGTGCACTTAGGTGCTCAAAGGACGAGAGCAGCTTCCCTGAGAGCTGCTTATCGGCAGCACGCTAACGGCTGCCCTGCCCTGCAGGCTGAAGCTGACTGCTGTTGGAAGGAGCTGACAGAGGCACTTCCAGAGCCCCACTGAGGCTGGGGAGAGGTCACCACACTAGCTCACTTTGAGGCTGGATGTGCCAGAAGATTGAGAGGGACTCTCAAGTGTCTACCTTTTGCTGTACATGGGGCCCTTCTATTAACTCCTTGGAGACAACTGTGTTGAACACTGCTGCTTGGTGTTAAACTTTTAAAGAGTTGTGAGACACCTGAGCAGAGCCTACTTAGAAAATGAAACAGCAGCAAGGACACTGGCGTGCTATTAGTTCACAGATATCTCTCAAAATATGGACATGTTACATATGCTGTTATGATTTTTTTTTTTCCTCTGAAAAATTTAGATAGGGCTAGTTACCAAGGAGTCTCAGTATGAACAAGAACCTGGGTGATAAAGCTTTTTCTGCCTTTGATGGTCTCTACTCTGGGCAGTTTGAAGCAAAAATTGTGCACTTTTTTTTGCAGAAGGAAACAATTCTGGTTTTAATGGAGCAGTTGACTTGGTGCCCTCTTTTCAAGTAGCAGTAGAAAAAAACGGCAAGGAAAAGGTTGTGGAAATACTTGAGAAGTTCAGAAGTTACTGCCTTATGAAGTAAAAACTTCAGAGAGATACTTCCAGATGCCAGAAGAAAGGGCAATTGATGTGGAAAAGCTTCTGTCCCTTATCCCCAGGCTGGGTAAATAGACATGTCGGATTATCCCGTTTACAGCCTGCCTTGGTGCTCTGCATTGCAAGCCATAGTCAGCAATTGTCTGTGGCCACGGGTGAGGGGGGCAGGAATGTGGTGGCTGGGGGCTTCCTGGGGCAGGGACAGAGCGGCCGGCTGACCAAGTGACCCCTTCCCAAAATAAACAGGAAGCCTGGGAAGCTGTGACCCTTCCATGACACTGCACCAGCTCTGCCTGCCTTCTGTGTGAGAGCTGACAGGCTTACAAGTATCCTCAAAAAATTGGACAGGGGCAAGGACTTCCCAGGAAATCTCACAAAATAAGAGCAGAAACAGATCATCTATTGAAAAAATTACAGAGGGCTTTAAAACTTCTTCTGTGTAAACCTAGTCATATTTCTCGTCTGTGTTTCATTCCCCTGAGCCCATGTTGCTGCAGTGTGCAACCGCTGACTAGCTGCAAAGGCAGGGGCAGAGCATCCCTTTCTGCATGTGTTGAAGGGCTGATGTGCCTGAGCAAAGCAAGAAGAGGAGCCCCAGGGAGGATGTGCCAAGAGGTTTCTTGATTGGGGTGGGGAGTTTAGGATAGGAAACACTTTTCCTCTATGTATGGGAGTTGGCAGTGAAGTCCTCACACAAAATAAAAGTCATAGACCTTCTCGAAGCCTCAGCCAGAGCTATTAAAGTTGTTTCCAGTGTGGGAGTTCTGCATTACCAGAACATCCCCCTGAAGCAACAAACTCATTCGCTGACAGCTCCAGCTGGCAAGTCACCTCCTGGGCCCGCCGGGCCCACCAGAAGAGCTTGCCATTCCTAAAGACCTCCCTGCCTTGGCACCTGATGGCAGCACAGTTTGGGGAGGACAGGACTGGTGGTGGCACCCCAGATGAAGGTAGTCTTTGCTACTACTGACTTCAAAGTTTCCTGCCAGCACCAGTATCTAGATCTACAAGGAGACTTGAAAGGGGGTGAAGAAAGGAGAAGTGGATTCTCTCTCTGATTACTCAGCAATTGCTAGAGTTTTATAGTTACCAAGCACTGGCACCTGCCAGTTGAGTAGTAAGCACATGTATACTCTGGTGCCCTTCCTGACTCTGCTCCCCTCTTTTGGAGAAACATCACAACATATGGAATGATGTGCAGTTGGTCTCTTGAACAGACCACACTTCCTTCAGGAGAAAGTTTGAACACTGGCATGCAAAGGCAGTGAGCCAGTGCATTAGGGTGCAGCCTTGGCTTGTTGGTATGTTAAAATACAGTTGGGGTGCTCATATTTTGACTAGTCATTGCACCTATATTATTTCAATTTTGAAACGTAACAAGAGTTAACAGAAGTGTTCCCAAATCTGAGAAAAAAAACAAGATGCAAGTGAAGTTTGTTTCTGCCCTCTCTTGACCTGTCTCTCTTATTCCTCTCTCTTTTGCTCCTCTGCATGCCGAGGCAGTTGCCCTCCCCTGCAAGGAACCCCCCCAGGGAGCACTTTGGGCAGTCAGAGTGCAGGGAGGAAATGTTCTTCTCTGTGCTTCAGCCTTATGTTTTTGCTCACTGCTGTGTCATACACTAAATAAAAACAAGCAAAAGAGGGTATTTTTATCTCTTCATAGGTTCTGTGATATGCATTGTGTACTATTGTGTAGCAATGCTGAGGGACAATAGTTAGAAATTTATACTTTAATGATGTATTTGTAAACTTAAATAACAGAGCTTAAGTTTATTGCATTACCTCATCCTGTCAACTTCTACTTTCAGGCAAAAAAATCACGCACATCCCTTTTTCAGGTACGCACATCCGTCCTGCTCACACTGAGCTCCAGAAGGAGGTGCCTGCTAGGAAGTACAGTTGAGTTCATGTTTGATAAAAAGAACACCACCAACATTACTAACCAGTAGACTGTGCTGGAACTCAGTCTCCTCCTCCAAATTTAAGTCATTAAAGGAACTTGCCAAAGGCTGGATCTTGCATATCATTTAGTCTTCCAAATGGGACTGGATGAGAGACTGAGAACCAGTCATCTTCATAATGGGACTTGCTGAGGTCCTTGCGTCATGCCTGAGGAATGGCTGTGCAGGTGAGCTTGCTGGGGTGGCTGCAGAGGCTGCTTGCACAGCCACCACTTGTTGCTGATTCAGGGCTCTTGTATGTGTGCTTGAGAGGCCAGACAGGCATCCCACAACTAACATCCCACCACAGTTTCGACATGCAGTCCACCGTGATCAGGAGCACCAAGCAGCTACCTCTTTGCTCCATGGTCTGCTTGGAGAGTTCTTTAGAGGCTATGCAGTGGCAGTCACATGGACACAATTTTTGTTTTGTGGTGGACTCCATGGCATCCCATGGCAGCTTGCTGAGGCAGAGGCAAATGCGTCCACACCTCCTTTAACCCTCATTGTCCAATGACAGGGAAGAATTATACCACAGAAGACTTCAGCAAAGATTGATTACCTAGTGCTGATCAGGCCCCCTCCAGTTGTGGAAGTATGGAGACATGGCCCAAGAGTCAGATGAAAGTCCTCTGTTTCACTTCCCATATGCCCTCTGCAGCCTCAGACATGAATGACTTCTGTATATCACAGATCTGCAATGAGTTTCAATGGCTGATCCCCAGGCAAGAGAATGGTCACCTTTGTCATCCATTTTCCCTCTGCCAGTTACTATTATTGCTAACTGCCGTTCCACGCACATTGTAATTATGTGGAAAAAGTATAGACCAAATGAAAAAGGGTACGAGCCTCTCAAAAACACTCAGCATTAGCTGCAGCCTGACTCAGCCTTCAATTAACATTCTTACTTGAAACAGTTTTGTTATACAGCTTTTGTGAAGTCTTACATAATAACAGGCCAAATCGCTGCCCCAGAGTTCCACTCTGAATACAGGAGCTTGGCCCTGGTCTCCTGGGCACCACTTCATCCTCTTTGATCGATATAGCCTTGGACATGGGTGAGCCACCAGAGGAGAACATGCAGCACACCTGCAACTCTGCCTTGGCAGATACATTGAACTGGTGATGCAACTGGAAGAAGTGGTCCCATTCTCCCCCACTCTGGCTGCTTGATTCTGCCTCTGGAGCAGTCATGGTAGTGCCCACAGCCATAGCACGAAAGAGAGCAGATTGAGATGGACAACCAGTGAGGGATCTCAGCAGCAGCATTGTTTTGCATCTGCTGCCAGAGCCCCTCACACTGCACCTGCACCTGTCCCATTGCCTACTGTCAGAAGGCATATTAGCAAGGATGAGAGATACATGGGCTGTAATAATTTCCCAGGGACACGAGGCCACTCTGGTGATGTGTCGGATTTCTTATCAGGGCCTGAGGGGCTTGAGGGCTGGACTCCATCTTCTGCAGAGCAGGATAGCAAGCCTGCCTCTGTCACCAATAATAACAATACAGGGAAGCCTCTGCATAAGACTGCTCTTCACAGCAGAGGGATGTCCTTATCAGCTCAGTAGTGCTATAAATGCATTTAACTACCACCACGATTTTTCCTTCATTGTTCTTATCAAGTGTTCTTGTCAGACCTAGCTTCTAATTGGTACAAAACATAACATGTCCTCTGTGTGTGTGCATTTATGTGTGTGCCCACAGAATCTAAAATAGGGCTTTATATTAAATTTTGGAAAACTGGCACATGGGATGCAGGTATGAGGCAAGGAAGATACTCCCATGTTTACTTCAGTTTGGGGGACTATGTTTCATTTGAAGCCATTGCTGTCAAATTTATGGCTTCACAAACGCTCTCTGGGATCATGGGAACCATAGCCTGAGTTTGCATGATGCTCCTGAACCAAGATGATGTTTCAAACGGAGACAGAGCTGAGAAAAAAAANGCCCCGACCTCCCCAAGTCTCAGGAAACCAATGAACACAGTGGGCACTGCTCTCACTAGTGTAATCTCTGCTAAGTCACTGAATTTCCACCAGGGTGCCATTTAGTTCAAGGTGATCACATGCATCACCAATGTGAATTCAGGAGACTATGCAGCTGACAGATCACAACCATCTTGTCCAGAGGACCATTGCGTCTGCTTGGCTGAAGAGTCCCAGTCCAATCTACCATCAGCCCTGAAAGAAAGTTGCTCCTGACAGAGCTCCCCTTCACAGGGAGCTGGGAAAACTGCTACGGATGTCAAGAAAGTAATGTAGTAGACTCAGCTCCTCTTCCGTGAGAGCCTGAAGTGCCATGCAACCTGGAAAGAAGTTAGTACAAGCAAGGTTCTTTCTTCTAAATTTTGTTTTATACTGAGAGCTATGTCCTTTGGCAGACTAATTGGTGAATAGGTCAGCAGGGTGTGGAAATGTATTCTAAAGCTTTCTGCATCCTTGCACATGCTTCTAGTTGCCAGGGATTTTGCCTACTACTTCATTCAGAAAGTTTTAAAAGAAAATGCAAATTGTAAGCAAAGGCCAGGGATAGGTTTTTTTGGTAAATATTTGTTGCACCGATTCTAGCCATTCTTTTGCCATTTGTGAAACAACAGAACCTCCACTCAATGGTATAAGATGTAAAAAGATACTGATCTTATGTGTTTACAAATGGTTAAGAAAAATATATAACCTCATATATGCACCTTCAGACAGCATATATAAGTATCCATTACATTGTCTTTAACTCAGAATCGGTACAAGACAGTTATGGGAAGAATCTAGGCTTTTCCACATCATCTTCCAAACACAAGAAGGTATTATTTCATGTACTTCCAAAAGAGGTGAATATTTCTGTGCACTAGGCATCCAGAGTTGATCTTCTACACCTGGAATATGAGGAAAATCATATGAACAGAACACTAAACTATTTTTGGATCTAACCAAATACACCATCTGAGACTGGAATCCTTAAAATCCTCTTTAACCAAGCTTTGGATGCAGTTGAGATATTCAGCTCCCCTATTTTACATACCCTCCTAAATACATTCGTATGTTTGGTTTCATATTTGACCTCTCTGTTGCAAAAGAGCATCAAGTAAAGTACTTCTCTTAGGCTTGATACAGGAATTAGCCTGGCAAGTGTCAGGGATTCACAATCATATCTCTCATACACATGCTGAAGTGACGTGCATCAATAAACAGTACTATGAAACGAAAACATTTTCAAAATCCACAGTGCAGATGTGAACTTTTTATTTTAAACTACAGCCTGAACTTGTCATCATGTTTTTTTGGAGAATTTCAGTATTTGCAATTCTAATTCTTCCGCCATAATCTGGCAGCTCACCAGCTACAAGTTTCAGCTTCTCTTTATTAGGAAGTAAAAGCTATTTGCACAGAAATTGCATCATTTCAGAGGGAGACACTGACTCATCTCAGTTGTTAGAATTTTTTAATCCAGTAGGCTTAGATTTCTAGTGCACTGGGGATGGCTTCACAATAAACCATGGGCTGCACAAGGTGGTGGAAACACTGGAAACATCGTCTGCACAGAGAAATTCACTGTTTTCTTCCCTCCTCTAAATTCTCTGAGAAGCCACAGCCAAAAATCACATCACTGTCAGCAAGAATAAGATTGGACCCTTTGTAGATATAGATGTAAAACCAGATAAATGTGATTATTTGGCACTAAATGCGTGTTCTTTAAAAGTGCACTATCAATGAATAAAAGGTCTGAAGGCACAGTGACTCCTAAGTGGTGGTCTTTGGGCCATCGCTATTGGTTTGGTGAAAGGAAACAGCAAGGGCAACAAAAACAGCAAAGTAACAGACAGCCTGCATAAAGGTGTATTTCATTCCCAGACCTTTCTCAGGTGAGACACAAGTGTTTTTCCCGAGTGTAATCCACAAGGCCGGATCACAACCCCTCAGCCTTCAGCACATTAGGATTTCTGGGTTCAAGGCAATGCGTCTGGGATTTTTGGGGCGAGGTCCACCTCTTATATGTTTTACTTGGACAGTCAGGTTTAAATACCACATTGGTCTGCTTTCTTTTAGAACTGTTATTACAGCCTTGTTTGTGAAGCGAGAAGAGTAATCCTCATGTAAAAATAATAGTATTGCAGACCTAGACAGCAGATGGTGTTATTAAATACCTGGGCAAAGTCTAAGGTCATCATGCTCTGACAATTAACAAGATATATTGTCTATCACTTAATAGGTAACCTCTTAGTGTGGGATTGTTTGCAAGGCCAAGCACAGTGGCAAGTGGTATCTTGTCCAAGCACAGATAACTCTTCCACTTAAACAAGTATTTGGCAACCGTTTTCTTGCCTAAATTTGTTGGCTACCAACACATCAGACAGAAATAGTGTGACTCCATTCCCTCTCCTAAATTATTACTTCTTTAACTGTCTACATGAGGTTTTATCTAGATGGCAACAGTTTCAGTGCTTATTGATAGTTGCCTAGCATGTAAGTTAATTTGTAAGAGCACAGAGAGGCAAATCCTCAGGTGGCATAGATCATCATGAGTCTGCCACAAGGTATATCCCTGACTGGTTCTGGCAAGGTACCATGCTTGTAAGGTGTGCTCTCCAACCAGCTTTTGTTGTTCACAGAGGTCTTGTGGAGTGTGTTCCTTCTTACTCATGGGACCACTCTCTTGAGGAAAGTGCAGATTTATTTGGGTTGATAAAGTTTAAATTGAACTTCAGTAATATGTGTCAGCGTTGTCCTCTTTGCATGATCTAATAAATTTTCAGAGAGAGCTCCCTCTAAGGACTAATTTTATGCCATAAAAACTACGCTTTATCAATGTTTCCCTTGGTATTTACTGAGCCTCCCCTGAACCTTCCTTCTGAGCTGGTGGGTGACTACTCAATTTCTTTAATGGCACTCCCAGGTGTAAGGGCAACTTTGTTCATCTGCTCATTTAAAGGTATTTTCCCCGAGTTGTTCCTTCCTTGCCAGTATCTCTTAGAGGGTTTGCCCAGGCCAGCTACCCGCGTCACCTATTAAACAGCCACATCTGCTCTGGCCAAGCCCAGTTATATTTCTGCCCGAGTGGGGCAGCTAGCTCCCGTGGGCATACCTGGTATTCAGAAAGGCTGCTTCCTTGAAGTGCAGCCTGCCTTCTCTTCTGCCATTGCCTTTGTTTAGAAGTGTAAGTGAGGGCATCCACATCACTTTCATCACTGTAGACCCCTCCATCTTCTCTTCTGGGCCTTCGGCGAAGCCATAGAGGTTAAGAATTGTTCTTTGCAACAGGTTCTGGCTTTCATTTAATTATGGTATAGTGGCAAGATGGGAGCTAATACAGAGTCCTGCTTCTGCCAATTCTTTCACATGGTATTTTTCCGCCATGGTAATTGCTCTCCTGCCAGGATCCATGAATTTGAGAACAAAGTACATTTTATTATTTACTAGGGTTAGATGACAAATACAAACAGATGGTGCAAAGATGACTCCTAATGCATAGTGATCAAGGAATTTAATATTCATAGGTAAAGGCCTGAAAGATTAAGTAAACAGATCCTAATATGCAGGGGAAAGTATCTCTTAACAGGGTATAAAGTCAGCATGGCCTTTTGTGCCCTGTTACCTTTTGGGCCAAGGTGATTATCATAAAGGGAAGGAGTGGCCAAAGTTTTCAGTGTTCTTCAAGTGTTCAACTTGATCAGGATCTTTCTAAGGAAGCTCTCAGGAGAGGTTTTTTGCTAGACAAAGAAAAAAACTTCTGTTTTGCTATTCAAGAGAGCTGCAAAGTCTGAGCATCCTCCAGTCTGCTGCTGCTGCTGTGCTTATATAAAGTAGCCTTACCTGAATGACACTGCTGTTTTAGATGGGACTGGTTGGATGACTTACAATTACTCACCTGAGCAAGGGCTGTGGCACTGCTCACCACACCACTTTGCCATTAATGATACTTCTCATGGCAGAAGATGCGATTTCACTGGTGCTGCTTTCACATGTAGTCATCTTGCAGAAGGAATTTCAACACTTATGAATATTACAAGTCAGGTCCTTTGTGTGAATCATCCTGTCCTTCCAGATGACTTTTTCTTTCTGTTGTTTGCATCGGAGGCAGGGAATTCTTATGCTTTTTCTGTGCCTGTGACTAAAGGAGCCTTTCATAGAAGAAGTGATTTCCAAACTCACTGAAGTAATCCCACTGTCTGTTTCCCTTTATTGTTGTTGCTGTTCTCATTTTGAGTGTCAGCAGCTAGCAAGATCTTTCTAAGGCACTACTGACTGAGTGCTGAATGTGCAGCAAAAAAAAAAAAGGAAAAGCAGAGGGAAGAGTTTATTGGTGCATGTTGCTGGATTATGCCCAGAAGTTTGCTCTTCAGCTTCAATCAGTATTCCATTTTATTTGCCTAAATCAGGCTGTTGAACTAACAGATTATCTGGGATTGGTCATCCCATCAGTTTAGGTTATTGCTCAGTCGCAGGAAGGTGTGTGCATGGAGTCAGAGGCTGTGGTAAGAGCAGGACAGCAGCTGTGAGGTATCTGGCTCCTTGCCTTCTCTTACAAAAGCCTCTTGCTAGTGCAATAAAGGCTCAGGATACCACAGCCTATTGACAAATGGTAGAATCTAGGAGATGGGGTAGAGCTGGAGAAGAGTTGATCTCCAAGCTGCAGCACACAAAAAACGGTGGAAAACTGTCCATGGACACAGAGGCGAGCTGTTCCCCTGGCACTCCATCACTACAGCTACAGGAGGAAAAATGGCACTCTAAACTCAAGAAAAAACAGTGCTGTTTGGCTTCTCTATTTTCATCCTCCTTCTGTAGCTGTAGCAAACACAGCTATTCTTTTGTCTGCTTGTCAAACCACTGAAGACATCAGATGCCTGCTCTGCTGCTCTGCCACGCTTTCTTCATAGTACCTGGCAGTGCCCTGGAAATGGTATCAGGAATTTGAATCTTCATGAAGGATGCCATGTGACTGCCACAACTCAAAGTCTCAGATTTCCAGAGGGGACACAGTCCTGCACAAGGAAGTCACACAGCAGCAGAGAGAGGCAGAGCATCTCCATATCTGGTACCTGCCTGAAAATTTGTCTGTCTATGTAGATACATTTGGTTAATATGGCTATGCAAGCTGGAATGTGGCCCAAGATACATGGCAGAGAAACCTGCCTTGTGAATATAAGCTGTTGTTAAGATGGATCCCATCTGTGCGTGATTTCATCAACTCCACAAAATGTACAGGGCATTCGTATGGCGAAATAGACGGAGCTCCTGTTCTGAGAAAGAAGATCCTTCTGTCTGCTTTTCCATAGGAGGAGGTAAAACCTTCTGTGACACTATTGTTCCTCTTAACTATGAGATGGGGCAAGTGCTGGGACTACAGTAACATCATCATAAAAATAGCATTGCACAGAGAACCATCAAAAGCACACACACAAAAAATTGGCATTGGCCTCTTCTTTGCCTTCCTTTCTTTAAGTATGGAGATGCTTAAAGCAGTATAAATACCATTCAAGCCAGCTAACGAGCAGTCCACAGTGCTGAAACACTCCTGCTGTCCAAGCCAGTTCCCTGCCAACAATTTCATTTACAATATGTTTGGTGTGGTTTTTGGCAGAGTCAGCCTGAGGATTTTTTGGGGCAGGCCTGCAAAACAGTTTTTCCCTGCCTCCACCCAAATGTGAGCAAGCCCTCTCTGCCACCATCACACCGTTGTGCGGGGTCAGCCTGGCTGTTTTGGGCAGAATTAGTCATAGGGGCCTCTGGAAAAAAAAAAAAAAAAGAAGGCTGATTCATTTTCTGTAAGAGTATCTGTGTTAAGGACACTGTAGGAAGACAATTTCTTCAGGATCATGTCCATCCACTATTTTAGCTGCTTTTCCCATCATGCAATAATATCCCCAGTGACCACCACTTGTTTTCCTGCTGGCAGCCTGAGGTGGCTACAAACAGCAATAAGGATAGATGTCACCATGAATGGACGCCCTGGCAGTGCGAGCAGTACCCAGCAGCAGTCCACTAACAGGCTTTCCTGCAACAGCCTCATTTTACTGGTTTGGTTTCAGTTTACTTGCTGCAAGTGTCTGCTAGGTTTGCAGAGGAAGCTGCCAAGGTGCAAGACAGGGCAGCCCCTGATGCTGGCCTGCCTGTTGTAGCCTGAAAGTCCAGCTTGGGTCTGTGGTGGCTATCCTAGTCTGCCCATGCGCATCAGCTCAGCCACCCAGTGACAACACTTCTGGGTAAGAAAGCTGACAGATTTCCTAAGTAAGGAAGAGGGTTGGGTATGCACCAGGACAGAGTAGCTCACATGGGTGCCAGTAAGGAACAAATCTGGCAGGGTTAGGACATTTTTCTTCAGGCATTGAATCTGGTGTCAGGGATGGCTTGATGCATCCTGACTGCACTTCATAATTCTGCTGCCTGCTGCCCAGCTTGGGGAAAACCAGAGCAAACTGCAGCTTGGAGCAGGTTGCTCTGCAAAGACAGTACTTGTGCTAACACACCTTAGTAGATCAACTGCAGCAGTCCACTAGTCTGGATGAAGGTGTTGAGCAATGCTGGAGAACCACACTGGGATGTCGTGTTTCTTATCTCGGTACACATCATCCAGGCATGCAGTGTGCCTGGTGCCATCCAGCTTGGGCCCAGGACAGGTCTAGCCAACCAAGAGAAAAAGAAAAGGTAATTTAAACACACCTCCTTGCCCTTTTAAAAGCAGAACTCAGAATGTGAGAAGCTCTGGCTGTCTTTTTGCTTCCTGCCCCATGCTCAGAGCATGTATTCCCTGGGGAATTGTAGTCTTTCACAGAGACAAATTGTGTTCCTGCAGAAGAGCTTTGTAAAAGACTCACAGGCTGTCTGTTCACCAGGCACTGTTCTCTAGATTTGCTGACCTCAGGGAACAGCTTTGCCAGGTAAACCCTCCAAGCAAAGATTTAAAAAAAAAAAAAAAAAAAAAAAAAT
>VWYK01080468.1:155100-174445 GCA_013399775.1 Semnornis frantzii | reverse complement strand
AAAAAATATATATATATATCAGTAGCCTGTAGGGCTTTTATTCCTCCCTCCCCTTCTGGTGAAAGAATTGCTGGAAAGGCAGCACAACTGCAGAGCAGCCAGGTACTCCATCCCCTCTGGAGGAAAGGCATTAGTGTTTGGCGTTGCCTCTGCGTTTCAGTTCTCTGAACAGGTGTGTGTGACCATCCTGATTCACCCTTGAATTTGGCTTGATATTCAGTGGAAGGAAATGTAACAGCTTCTTCTGCAAGCGTGCTACTCTAGTGAGCCAAAGAAACCCACTTGCTGTGCATGGCGTAGGCAGAAGCATCTCTGCCCAGCTCAAAGACAACCCAGGGCTGCTCCCGGAGGCACCAGATGTCTAAGCCGTAGGCGAGAGAGCTGCCGTGCACCTCCAGAAGCGGCTGCCCCCAGCCCGTATTGGGCAGGGCAGGGATTGCCTCCCGGCCCCTGCGGGTGAGTACTGGCTGGGTCAGCCAGGAAAGCGCCCGGACTCTCCTGAGCACCAGCTCCTGCCCCCACTCCCTCCATCCCTCGTCGCCGAAGAGACAAGCCAGCCCTTAGTCGGCGTTAGCTCTGCGCCGCTAAGCTGTCAGCAGCGCTTTTGTTCCACTGATGGGTGTTCGTTGCCGCAGGGCCTGAGCAGGTTAACCCCGGGCAGTGGCTCCGAACGTACATCCCAGAGTAGAACCGCGACTGCTGCGAGGAAAGGCAGTGGGGTGAGATGGGCAGGGCTGCCACACGCATGGCTGTAGGGTTTTTTCCTTCTCTCATTTCGGGAAAAACGGTTGCAAATTTCGCAGACCTTTCTAGTGCAGGCAAGCAAAGGGGAAATTAATTCTGAGCGAGGGAATTAACATCAGTCAATATTAAGTGCCTTACTAAATTCTAGCGACTGGTCTCTTCTGCAGAAGCAGAGGCGGCCAGAGGCAGGCTTAGAAAAGAAGGGGAAGGCAGCTGCATGAGGGCAGTGATCTCTGCAGAGGGAACCTGGAAAATAAAAAGCAAAGAACAAAAGGAGGGACGCTAGGGAAATATGATGGAGAAGATGCATCACTTATCTGCTCTTGTATTAAAAAGAAAAACAAAACAAAACAAAACAAAGAACCAAAAACCCAAAACCTAAGCATAAAGTAAAAGCAATGACTAATCCAAAGGCCTGGATGTCCAAATGACTGGCCTCTAAGAATTGGTTGTGCTGCTGTAATCAAAAGGACCGAGGTTATACCATTTTAGTTAAAGCACTACATATGTGGACTGCTGACAGAAATTTAAAAGAAAGGAATCTGGCTTTATGGCTTCCAATGAAGTATCACAAACATGATGGCTTCCTGGTGCAAAGTGCTGATCCCGTACAAATGTGTGCTTCCATTTACTCAGAAATTGCTGATGAGTTAACGCTGTACTGGCTGCCTTTCTGCTGGATAAGGCACAGTCTGTTTTCCAACAGGTGCTTTAATGCCAGAAAACAAAAACAAAAACAAAACACCCAACTCAAAAAACAAAATACAAAAAAAACCCCAACCAAACCAAAAAACCCCACCAAAATACCAAAACACTAAAACCACTCCCAAGAGCCAGAAAAACCACATGGTATGTAATTTTGGCTCTTCTAACAAGAATGTGACTGGAGATTCACAAATAATCCTGATCAGTCTTATCCCAGCTACTGCCGCTTTGCTAATTTTCACTTAAATCAAAGCTGGTTTAGTTTCATTGGCAATGTCAATTAAATATATATCAGTGCAAATGTTTCTAGCTCCTTAGCCCAAATATAAGTAATTTTCCAGGCCAAGAGAAATCATGCTCATGAGCCTTAGGGCACTGACAAATTTAATTTGGAAACACCCGTCTTAGGTGGTAGAGGAGCTCTGTGGTGTATGGGATGAGCACGGAGAATGTCCTTGAGGTGCTGGGGACTGGGTGAGGGCTTTGGGCAGGAGCAGGTGAGAGAGCCATTGCAGGAGCCGCCAGACAGGAATGGCAGGCGGGAATCTTCCAGCCACTGAGTCAATGTGGAAAACTCCTCTGGGATTAGTACTGCGAGGTGTGTGCTTACCTGCACACTCACCCTAACCTACCCTCACCTGAGGTCTGAACAAGCAGGTCTGGGCAAATATTTCAGATGACAGAGTATGTGTTCGCTTCTGCCACCACCAGAAGAGGAGCAATGCGGACAGATGTAGGCGGCAACATCTTCATATTACAGCTTAATCCACACCAGCTCATGAGTCAGGCCTGTGACTCAGTCAGAAACAACTTGGCGTGAGGGGAATGTAGCTCCTGCCCCAACTGCCTGCCCTGCCTGGACACAGTCTGCACAGTCGTTGCACCACTCTTGCATCACATGGATTTGGCACCATTCCTGAAAGGCAAACTGGCAGCCCAGCTGCTGCAGTCCAGGGGTGTGGCAGCCCTCCAGACTCAACCAAGGGCTCCAGGAGCAATGCAGGCCACAGGGTGGATGCATCCTTTCAGTGTCCAACCTCTTATGAATTACTCACAGTGTGGCCCAGAGACCCACATATTCTCTAAATACTCTGAACTCTTTCCAAGGCAAAAGAAGGATGAAAGCATGTTTGTGGGTTGCACTGGTTGGTTTAAATAACTGTTTTGATAGTAAAAATTATACCCCACATGTCCTGCAACTTCTTGAGGTTTTGTTTTTTCTTGAGATTAGCCTTTGATGACTGGAGAACAAGAATATTTCCACCCATACAAGGTAAGTGCTCTGAAGAAATGGAGCTTCTGTGAAGGCCTGATGCACAAGTGATTTTAGGTGCATCAACATTTTGGGCATTAAAGGTGAGTCTGCATTTTAAATGTGTTGCACGCTCAAAAAAATTCTCTGCATTGTGCCGATCCCAAGACTGGAATATTAATAAAAGAGTTTCCCTATATGAACAGCATTTACTGCCTCAGGTCTTATTCCTGCCTCAAATTAAAAATACCCTGTTGCAGTACAGGAAAGTCTCATGGCACTGTAACACCGTAACATGGCAAATGTCAATTGCGAGGAATCACTTAGAAGTCATTTCCAACACAACTTTCCTGTGAGCAGAGGAAATGATCTGAGCTGAACGTGACTGGACTTTGAGGACTCCAGGTATACTGGTTTGGATACATGGGTACAGAGCTGTTCGTTTCACTGTTTCCAAGTTGCTGCCTTAATTTTAACTACCAAGACTGAGTTTCTCAAAAGGACTTCATTGTCACCGAAAACAGGATATTACATTTAAGTAACAGATTTTCATTGTGGTCATTTTTTTCCATAAAGGCCATGTTGGCTGCCATTGCAAACACAGTGAGAGGCGGCGCCCCATGTGGCCCATCTCCTGCCTGCAAGGCAGTCCCATAGGGCTAGCATCCCCTCTACATCTTTCCCTGGGAGGAGGAGGGCAAGACTGCTGGAGTGGCCTTCAGGCACTTTGTCTGTTATGAAAAGGTGATAGTTGGAAAATTTCTTCTGAGTTTCAGCCTTTGAAAGGATGTTTACTACCAAGTGACCAAGAAGTGTTACTACCTTGCCCTCAATATCTGCTTTACACGAGGTTGGAAGCAGTGCCAAGTGGGACAGCAAGGTTTAGTTTGTGTCTTTGAGGAAACCTGCCTCTCACTTCCAGCACACGGACATGGTGTGCTCTGCCTCTCAGAGCCACAAAGTGCAAACTTCTCCACCACTTCCTGCACCTCTGTGCTTTACAGGTACCATCTTTAAGCAGCCTTTGCCTTCCCGGGCTGCAGCTGCAGGGAGGGCAGGCCTTCAAGGGGGTGGGAACAGGCCTGTAGCAGGGGCCTTTGTCAATGTATCTTGCCTCGACCCTTTCCTGCAGGCACACACTTGGAGCTGGTTTGAAGTCTGTCATACATAAAGTGCATTTACTCAGAACAGGGAAGCTATGAAAATAGTAATGGTGAGCAAACTGACTGGAGAGGGAAACATTTCCAGTTCTCATTTTTGGGTGTTTTCCCAGCTGATGGAAGTGCCTTTTCATGCCTAAGACAGCCTGTGACAACAGATCGGTAATGACCCCCAGAGAAGTCCCTCATCACATCTCCCTCTGGCAGTCACCCAGGCCTGTGTCAGTGAGTGGTCTTGGGAGATCATGCGTGGGGAACTGGATGCTGGAGCGGACACTGCAGAATACAACACACTACCTTTAATGAAAAGGGTGATGGCGCCCCCATATTTCCATGGCAAGTGATGAGCAACTGACATTGCCACAGTTTCGTTACCTCTTTTTGACACTGTAAGATGAATATCCCTTCCTGTTCTTCTCCCTCCCCCCTCCAAAGGTTTCTCAAATCTGGGAACAAGAGTTGTGCCCTTCACTGCCATTATGCAAGTCCCTTTTCCTTCCTGTCTCCCTGCCGACTATTGATGGAGTGCAGGCAGCAACTGTGGGGTGGGCAGCTGCCAGCCTGGGGTTTGCTTTCCCTGGAGACACCAAACCTCCATTCACATAGCCATTTCTCTCAAGCTATTTAAAAGCTTCAAGCAGACTTGCAGGTGTTGCATCCAAAGCACCCAGGAGATTTTGCAATGGGGCATTTATTTATATAGCGAAAACCAACTTTCTTCTGCCCCTCTTGAACCTCTCACTTGTGCCCATCCTTGCTGTGAGGTCGTGAGGCAGATTACATCTGGGACCAAGCTAAAAAAATAATTTCTCTTTTGTGTCACTTTTAGAATGAAAGCACAGCATGCAGAAGGACTGGGAGTGAGGCACCCACAGTGTGGGTGGCCCCGACGGAGGTGTGGATCTGCAAGGACTCATCTCCACTCCCACAGATGCTCATGCAGAATGTCTCAGAGGTTTTTGGGGCAGCCTGTGGGAGGCTGAGATCACACCCATCGCTTGCGCTTCTCTCTCCTGATTACAGGTTGTCTAGACTGAGCAGTACAGGTTCTGCTCTTGGAGCATGAGCAGAATAAGGTGTGACACACCGTGCTCCATGAAGTGGGAAAGGGATGTCAATGCCAGTTCAAGTAGGTCTTCTCTTTTGGCCGGCACTGGCTTTACCTCTGTCGTCTTCCCATGCAGACAGAGGGTGGGGCCATTCCTGCCCTCCCAAGACTCAGAAAAATGCCACAGTGTAGATAAGAAAATGGTGATATTAAACACAAGTCACTTCAAAGCCTCTGTTGGTTGGTAAGAAAATAGTTTACAATTTAAACCAGTTCTGAAACTATTTACCACAAGTGGTTACAGGCTTGAGTGTTGTAAGACTGGACCGTTTCCTCTTTTTCTCACAACGATCATGTCCTTGATTCCTCCTTTAGGCTGCTTTGGCAATTGTTGCATAGCAATAAAAAGGCATGACACAGCATAAGTTTTGTGGCTCACCTTGCCAAACAAAATTACAACATTAGTGTAGCTTCTTTGCCTTTGCATAATGAACTCTACAAAGGAGCTTGAGAGATGGTAAGCATCTGTGCTGAGATAAAAGCAAAAGCAAGAAGTACAAATGTCTGGTTTAAGGCAGTCTCCATTTAAAGTGATTGTTTTTAAAATGACTTAGCTTGAAACTTTTACAGACAGTTAGGGAAAGTCATACAGAGAAAGTCATATAGGGAAAGACATTTCTAAATGTCTATTATGTTTTAAGTCTGCTTAGCTACATTGTTAAGATTTTTTTTTAGACGAACGCAACTCTGAGAGCTCACAAATATGGTGCAGCAGAACATCATCTGCCCAACATGTGATAAGGCCAGGAGGAAGTGGGCTGCAAAAGAACTGTTTATTCCCCACTCATCAGGATCATTTGCATTTTTAATGATGTTTGGGAGACTCTTTGTGTTATGTTAAATTACACTAACTGCAAACAGGAGGAATTTGGTGTGTAGGGAGAGAGTCGATTGAGCAAGAGGTGTATGCCATCCACATCACTTTACCGTGATCCCTGTCCCTCACTTGAAAGAAGAGCAAGGACCATGCTGCGTAGTCCAATGGAGGGGAGGGATTTCCCTGTATAGAGAATGATGACAGGGAAAGGGGGAAATCCTTCAGTCACCAAACCTGTTCCAAGAAAAAGGCAAAAAGCTGCCTTAACAAGCCCACCATGCTTATGCTAGCTACAAACCCATTTTAATAGCTGAATTAACCTGAGTGGTTCAAATACTGAATATTAAAGACTAGATCCTACTTCATTAATGCCAAAGACAAAACTCTCAGCAAAAGATCTGGCTTTTAGTTTTTGAAAGTCAAACTAAACCCATTAAGAGGGAAAGAAAAAAAAAAAAAGGATAAAAATGTTAAAAATTTTACCACCCATTGTGGCACCTAGCAACAGCAAGAATGCCTGGGTAGAACAGAAATCCAGCAATCCCTGGCATTTAGGCAGATGTGAAACCTTGTCATCCCTTACCATCACTTCCAACTCCCAGTTGTCCAAAGTGCTCTACGGCCACAGAGATGGTGTAATTCTGCCCAAAGTCCTTACAAAGACTTGCACAACATCTCTGCAGCCAAAACTTGATTAAAAGTTTATCAGAAATTACATCCAGTCATTTGACGGGCATTAGATATGTTCATGCATTAAACACATTGAAGTATCACCTGCTGATCCTAATTCTTATTTGCCTAAATCATCTTTGCGTTCACTGTGATATGGTATGCATGAGATTTGATCACATTTCCTATGCGTAGAAGACTTGAGCCAACAACTCTTCTTTTGGTGAAAAAGGCATTAGCCAAAATACATGTTATTATTAGGTAATAAAGACAAGAGATATCTCCAAATACAGTGGAAAAATAAGTCAGTCCTTAAAGAACAGCAAGAGGTGAAGTACTGCTATGACAGTACCCATTTTGCACAAACCAACCTGAGACACTTTTCCAGCTTTCTGTAGGCACAATTTCCCTGGGATACCTCAAAATCAACTTCGTTCCTGGGCTATCTCCCTGCAGTTTATGTACCCTTGGAAGTGGAGGGAACACTCTGTGGCCCTGACCCTGGAACAGTGTTTCCAGGAGGTGGCTAGCCCTCAGCAGGCATCTCTGAAGAGAGTCAGAGACACTCCATGCTGAGACATACTCAGCTCATTTCCTGCAAGAAGCAAAGGAGAGCCAACCACCAATGCACAACCTTCAACCCAGCACAACTCCGTGGGTGCATGCATCCCCTTTGGAGGCCGGGGTAGCTTTGAGAATGCATTCTGGTGTCTGCATAGGATTCATGAATCAGCTTCAATGCTTCTGGACATTAGTATCCTTTTTTGGATAAGCATTGCTTATTTTTACAGTAGTGGGGTTTTGGCAGCAGTGGCTTTGAGCGAGCCTTGGCATGCTGCTGCACCCAGTGTGCCATGGCCACCGTGCTGATTGCAAGGCTGTCTCCTGAGCTGCAGCTAATAATGTAAAGTTTCCAATAAATCAAGTGTTTCACAAAAGTACGAGTGACTGATTTCACAATGTGATTAAAATTACCAAGGGAAAACATTTCAAATGTTCAATAATTTACACTAACCACCTGCACTTTTAATGTACCTTTCCTCATTCTACTCCCTTGACTTTATGGGATTCTTACCATGTTCTTGAAATGGTTTCCTTCATCACTTCAGTTCTCATTCCTGTTGAACACTTTGCTAATAAATAAAAGTACTGTGTGGCTGGAGATTGTACTGGGGATGAAAAATAACATTTATTATTAAATAGTCTATGTGGATATCTGATCTTAGCATGCACTCTGTCCTTTTGAAATCAAGACTGTTTGCAAAGCACTATTGCAAAATTTGGTTTATATTCCACTATGCTTTTGATTATTCTTAAAAATAAGAAAGCATTTTCCAATGCATTTTTAGTTACGATTTTCCATTCTGGCTTTTCACGTTCAGTTGTATTAGCAAAGTCATGGTTTAGTTTCAAAAGATTTTAAATATAAATCTGGAACTTATACATTACTGGGGAGCACGAACTGGATTTTATTTGTTTGTTTATACACTTATTAACTAGGGATTATTTTATCTGCAGCATGCCTCAGCTTCCTGTGAGATAATCTTTTTGGTAAACTAATTCTTCAGCATGGACAAGATTGCATTATTGGAATAATTAAAAAGAAATAAAATAGGGAAGAATTAGGGCAAATTGCCCTTCCAGCTACATCTGCAAAAGTGCTAAGAGCATGCAAAAGTCCTGGGACTGACATGTGGCTTTCAGCCCTCTCCTGTCAAAGTCAGAGGGAGATCTGAGCAGTGAGAACTAGATTCAGGGTTTGGAGCAACTGGGTGTTCTAAGAGGAACAGTGGAAAGTATATCTGTTACAACATGCTTTTGCCCAAGGTAAGTTACTTTTAATAGATGTTTTGTTTTACAAAGCTTGAAATGATGAGCTGGCACTACTGCTTTTGATTTTACTTCAGGGAAGGGGAGATACAGGTTCAGGGGGTTCTCTGCTTGCTAGTAGTATGATTTATTTTAACCATTTGGTTAATGTAAATATGCCAGTTGCCTAAGCCTCCAGATATGTATTTAAAAAAACTAAATATATTACCCGTCCATGTCTTTATGGAGAAGTCTTTCAAATCTTTCCACCTTTTTTTCATTGTCTTTTTGAAGCATTGTAGAGTCTGATCCAAAGTCCAAGAACATGACCAGGACTGTTCTTCGACTGGTGCCAATCGATTCTGAATTAGACCATAGAATAAGGATGTGCTGTGACAACATTTTGTAAATATTTATTTTCTTTTTACTGAGAATTTGCTTTCTGAGAGTGATCTGAGTAGGAGAATACACAGCACACTCAGTCAATGACCTGTGATTACATTATTATTCTTGAAGTCTGAAGTTCTCTGCACTTTCCCAAGGAGCTTCCCATGACTCAAAGAGCAACCATTGGAGGACACATCAGATCAACAACTATTATATAAAAAACATAAGCGAGGCTGCCCGCAAGGATACCAGCTATCAATGCATCATCATAGCTCTTCTCTAACAGTGGAAGAGTGTTTTCTTTTAGTACAAATGTATTAAGAGAAGAGTCAGCTATGAAGTTGTACTCATATAGTCATTTGGAGAGTTACAGTCAGCAGTTCCTCAGTCCCTATGCAGACATCCCTAGGACTTTCAGGATCTTTCTTCTGGGTCTAGGTGTTCTATAAAGAAACGTAATTTATTCTGAATTAATGAGCTGCCGCTTCACCCTGATGCCAAGACTTTATGTAGTGAGGCAAAGCTACAGCAAAGTAATGAAATTAGTAATGTTATTAAAGTAACTTGCAGCAGTTACTAGTCACTCCACCAACAATACTCACAGGTATTTATCTCAGTACCTGAAGGGATGTCTGCAGGAACATATTAGAAACAACGATGACAGCCACAAAGCAACTTTACCTTCAGCTTGCTGAAGTGACCATTTCCAAAACAGCACAGGGGCAAGCACCCAGGCACAGCCCCGGGCTGGAAGAAGGGCATCTTGGGTAGGACGACAGCAAAGGAGAATCATAGAATCCTAGAATAGTAAGGTTGGAAGGGACCTCAAGGATCATCTAGTTCCAACCCTCTGCCATAGGCAAGGACACTTCCCACTAGTACAGGTCACTCAAGGCCTCACCCAACCTGGCCTTAAACACCTCCAGAGTGGGAGTAACCACAACCTCTCTGGGCAACTTGTTCCAGTGTTTCACCAGCCTCACTGTAAAGAACTTCCTCCTAACATCTAGTCTAAATCTCCCCTCTGCCAGTTCAAACCCATTGCTTCTCATCCTGTCATTACAAGACCTTGTAAATAGTCCTTCCCCAGCCTTCCTGTAGGCACCCTTCTGATCCTGGAAGGCTACTATAAGGTCTCCTTGAAGCCTTCTCTTCTCCAGGCTGAAGAGCCCCAACTCCCGTAACTTGTCCTCATAGGACAGCTGCGACCTGCTCCAACAGTTCCATGTCCTTCCTGTGCTGGGCGCTCCAGAACTGCACACAGTACTCCAGATGGGGTCTGATGAGAGCAGAGTAAAGGGGCAGAATCCCCCCCCTTGCCCTGCTGGCCATGCTGCTCTTGATGCAGCCCAGGACTTGGTTGCTGTCTGGGCTGCATGTGCACACTGCAGGCTCATGTTGAGCTTTTCATCAACCCAGACCCCCAGGTCCTTTTCCTCAGGGCTGCTCTCCAGCCATTCACCATCCAGCCTGTATTTGTGCTTGGGATTGTGCCTACCCAGGTGCAGGACCTTACATTTGGCCTTGTTGAATGTCATGAGGTTGGCTCAGGCCCACCTCTCCAGCCTGTCCATGTCCCTCTGGATGGCAGAGAAAGGACAAGCAGCTCCTAAAATGAAGGTTTGTACAAGAAACATTTTCTAGTACTAATGCAGCTAGAATGAGAAGTTAACCAGGAAGAGTGGACACTGTGTGCTGGAAAAAGCTGTCTGGAAAGGATTAATCTGTTTGTGACAGTCAGATGCATCTTGGTTAGCCATTAAGAAGATGGAGACTCTGCCTTAGCCATTAAGAAGTTGGAGATTCTGCCTTACCATGGATACTCCTTGATGCTGCAGTGATGACAAAACAGCTCTATTTGGCCTGAGCATCAAAAATACATACCTGAATGAAGGATTCTAACAGTATGCTTACTGCACACAGAATTTTGATGTTTTGTAAGGTCTAAGCTCTCTCATTGTACAAAGGGCATAAAAAAGTGCTAAGACAGGACTGAAAAATATTGTAATAACATGCTTGTACTGTTCCTGTTTTACACAAATTACACAAATATTTCCACCACTATTAGACACATCTCCTGGAAACTAATGACAAGTTCAGAGGCTGAGGCAGATAACTGTGAAAGGTGATCCTGTTTTTTTCTGACACAACTAAGTGCTAAATATGGAAAAGTTTCTTTGTCTAGCTCTATTCTGCTACTCAATCTGTGCCCTTCCCTGATCTAACTGCAGCTGCCATCTCTCTAGCTTCTTTCTGACTAGCTTATCTGTAAAATTCTACTCCAATGCAGAGCAACTGTTTCTTTTTCAGGTGAAGGTTAAAAGCAAAAGGGGTAAGAGTGACCTCGAAGTAGTAGCAGTCATCATTCTAAAAAACAAAGCATAGGAAAAACAAACCCAAGACAAATCAGTGGACTTTAAGGAGACAGATTTTAGCTAGCTTATGGTGTTAGTTCTCACAACCCCAGAGGAACATGTCCTGGGCAGAAGGGACATTTGGAAAGTTGGCAGTGCTCTGTGGAAGTTGTGTGAAGGGCATAGTCACAAAATATACAGAACTACTTGTCAGCTGCTCAATACAGGGGCACCTTATCACAAGTACTAAGGGAAGCTAGTAAGGTTTCAGATGGATAAAGCATGAGCTCTTCATTAGTTTCAGAAGTGCAGAGGAAGCACACAGAAAGTGGAACAAGGTCATGTTACTCAGTATAAAAGAAAAACATAAGCATGGAGGAGTAACATGAAAAAGATGTGAGTGAAGCCACAAGCAGTCGCTATGAAGTATGGATTAGCAGCAACAGGAGGGCCAACAAAAGAGATAGGTTTCACAAGGAGAAGGAGATACCGAATGATGATGTCAAACATGCAAATGTGTTTGACACTTTTTTTTCTTCAATCCTTGCTTAATGGTGCCCCTTTTAACAGAGCTATCATATACAGTCCAAGGATAAGAACACCAGCTGCAAGAAAAAATGAGGAGGTTGACAGTGTCTAAATAAGTCAGATATATTCCAGTTGACAAGCCCTAAAAGCCTCCTGCCATACTGGGGAAAGCAGGTGAAGCCCACTCAGTGCCATCAGCACAGAAGCTGGGGTGGAGTGGGTCTGTTGCTGCACATTTGGAAAGCCAAACCTAGCACCTACCGAGGAGTGGAGAGACCAAGTGTTATTTTCAACTTCTGGAAAAATACTGGAAGTGGTAATTGGAGAAACTATTTTCCAGTATCTAGAAGACAACAAGCAGATGAGAAACAGAAAACAGAGATCCGACAAGAACAAATCACATCAAATCAATCTAATTTCCTTCTACGGTAGGTCTTATATCTTGATTTTAATACAGCTTTTACCATCATCTCACCTGACATTTTCATAAACCAAATAAAGAAACACAGCTTAGAAGAAACTGCTCTTAGAGGAGCGTACAGCTGGTTGGAAAAATCAGGCTAAGAGCAGTTATAAATGCTTCGCTGTCAAACTGGCAGTACGTATCAAATGAAGTTTGAAGCCATCTGTTTTATGTCTGGCAGTGTACTGTATTTTTGTTAATATCTTTTTAAAAAAATCAAGAGTAGGGAACGCATAAAATTAGCATAGGACACCATGAAGAACAAGCACTTTGGAGAACAGGAGGAGAATGCAAAACAATCCTGACAAATGGGTAAAAGGGAAGAGAAGTGCCATTCAGTAGGGACAAAGCAGAGCTCTCCTTTCATGTAGGCGTCATCACGGACTACAAGACCAACTGAGGAGCAACCAGTACAGCAGCAGTTTTGCAGAAGAACATTAAGGGATGACAGCTCAACATGAATGAGCATGGTCATGCTGCAATAAAAAATGAAAGTGCTCTAATGAAGTGTACAAACAGAACTGTAGTCTGTGTCAAAATGGAAACCATTCCTCCTCTGTTGTCTGTGCTGTAAAGATTTCATTTGATGTGTCAGCTGTGGAGCTTTCGCCATTGCAGTTCAGGGAGACTGAGCTGATAGCAGAAAGTGCAAAGAAAAGCAATGCAATGGTCCAGGAAAGGTGTCAAGTGGGACAGGATGAATAATTGAACACTGAAAAACCATACTGGTAAGTTCATCTGGAGTGAGTGCAGAGGAGGGCAACGAAGCTGGTGAAGGGCCTGGGGAATAAATATTATGAAGAGTTACTGAAGGAGCTGGGGCTGTTTAGGTTGAAAAAGAGGAGACTGAGGGGAGACTTCATCGCTACCTGAAAGGACATTGTAGAGAGGTGGGTGCTGGTCTCCTCTCACAGGTAATTAGTGATAGAACAAGTGGTCATTTGGATGTGGTGCTTGGGGATATGATTTAGGGTGAACCTTGTAGAGTAGGGTTATCAGTTGGACTTGGTGATCCTGAGGGTCTTTTCCAATCTGTGGAACATTTCTGTGATTCTGTGACCTGTATCAAAATGTGGGGGAAAGGAAGATATGGTAGTAGTCATCCAGTATATAAGACAGGGTGAGAACAATCTTATTTCTAAGTCCATTTGTGTTACTAGAGTAATAGTCTAAATTAGAGTAAAAGCCCTTCCTAGAGCAAAGACAGGTAAGCACCAGAGTATTTTCCCAGAGAGTCAAAGAATACCCAACACTGAAAGTTTTGAGGACCTCCTGGGACTTGAGGCAGAGCAGATGGGCCAGGCAGTGATCTTGCCAACCCCACCTCCAAAATGTTTCTTGACTGGGTGACCTTTGGGCTTCAGCTTACATCCTGCATCTGAATATCTCGAACACTGACTGCCATTTCTCAGAACAGACAACTGAAACAACCAGAGTAATTGTCTCTTTAGCTAATTAAGTGGCCTTGATTAGAAAGAAGACATAAACCCAGCACAAATCAAGTCATTTTAATACATTTTAATACATTTTTTAATACAGTGGGGGTAATGTTAGAGTTTGCTTGCATCCTACTTTGTGTGGTCCCACCAATAAAAGTGCATGTCATTGCAAGCCTTTGGGAATCTGATGTCATGGGTTTCCTCTCACAGCTTACTAAGCATGGCTCCAAATAAATATCCTCACACACTCTTTCTCCTCTTTCACCTTCTTAGTTACCTCAGTTCTAGTCTCCTGTGGGGACTTCACTGGCGTGGCAAATGCTGCCTATTTGCTGCCTTCAGTGGAAATCCTTGCCTCAGATTTTTTTTTTTTGACTGCAGTATCCTCAACACCCACAGTTTCAAACCTCTTAGGTGCCTAGAAATGCAGATCTGTTATCTTACAACTCCCCTAAAAGTCCTCCAGGGTCAAATGCAATGCAGCAGGTCTAGTGGTCATCAGCAATTTGATTGGAGTCCTATCTCTCATCCAGAGATATTTTCTTTGTCTTCTCATCAGATTAATTAATTTATCTTTTCTCATAACCCAGCCTCCTACTGGCATGACAGTATAGGTGGCCAAAATACGTATGTTAACTATAATGAAAATAATGATTTTGCTGACATATTCTTTGCCCATAACAACACTCAAAGACATGTGTTGATTAAGGCAAAATCCATGATGCCCCAGAAATGGAAGAGCTAAGGATAAATGCTAGCCCCATGCCCACTATCTTGGCATTGGAGGTGGCTAACCCTGCTGAGCAAAGCAGGGCCACAACACAGTTGTTTGGGTGCCTGCTCTCCATATTGACCTTGCAGGAGGCAGAGGCTGAGCCAGATTTGGTGGGGAAAGTCTTGTACTGTGAATAATGTAATGCCCCTGGTATGGGTTGCTTGCCACATTGCAGTTTAATTCAAGCCTCTCCATTTCTTGTTGGAGAACATGATCAGCCAGTCCTTCAACTCTCTGGCTGCTCCACCAAATCTTGTCCAGGAGAGGCTTTTGTATTCCTCTCTGCCTGCTAACATATGGGGGAGAAAAGAAACATTGCACTGATGCTGCTCCTGCCAGCTCCTTAGTCACACACTCCTGGGATGATGGAAGTCTTGACGTGTTGATCACCAGCCTTTGAGGGAAGCTGGGATAAATTCCTGCAGGCATCTGTACCAGTGCATAGAAGCAGGACAGTCCAGTGGGTTTTTGTGCCTTTGTCTGTAGGGAGAAAAGGAAAACATTTTCCTTACGTCTGCTGTGGGACAGAAGAAGAGATCACCAAGCTTCACCTTCCTTTCTATGTGCTGCTGGGACATCAAGATGCCAGCAGAGTCAGCAAGGGAGTGCAAATGTCTGACACAGAAGCCAATAGATAAGAAATGGTTTTAGAGTCCACTGGGTAGATAAAAAGTACCAAATTAAGGAAATAGAAGCCATGAATACTTTTTTTTTCGGTCGGGCCTAGTAGGATCCTGATTTTTGCTAGGCATCACCATAATAAGGTTGTGAAAGAAAAAGGTAAAGGGTAACTAGATATACAGTCCAGAGGAAAGGCTATTCACGGTTTGAGAGGGAAAGTAAAACAAGGAGGGGTATATTGCAGCTGGATGAACTGTCTTTTTTCAGTGATTGACAAAGTCACACCCTATAGATGGTAGAAATTTAAAAGCTGCAAAAGCTTGAATTAGTGCAAAATCTTACGGCAACAAACATTGCATTTTGAGGGGTTCCCAGACATCCTACATCCTGGGAGGTGATTGAGACCATGTTCTCAGGCTGGTCCACAGCTGAGCACCCTCCCAAGCCTGGGCCTGCCCCTAGGCAGCTAGTGATGTACCAAGGAGGGGGCTTCTACTCAAAGCCATGCCTTATGGAGACAAGAGGACAGAAGACATCAGATCATGAATCTGATGAAATCACAGCTGGGTCAGCTCAGTCCCAAGTGCAGACCTGAAGCTGTGACTCAGCCCCTCCACTACCGAGCCCAAACAGTGCAGCCTGTGGATCTCAAGAAGGGTAATGATGCCTGTTCAGTGCTTTGCAACAAATGGAAAAATCCTCAGGTCATTTGCTTACAGGGCTGCTGCCTAGAAGGCTGGTAGCAACAGCAACTGCCACTTAATGAAATTAAAGGAAAACAGACCTTGTGCAAATACACCATGACTCTGAAAATGCTAGGAAAGGGGAAAAGAAAAAAAATCAGTGCTCAATTTTGTCTTTGAAAAACCACTTTCACAGGTGTGTGCACACATGGATATGTGCAGGGGAAGTTTCAAGTGTTGCTCTCTGACTTCCCATTACCAGAAAGGGCTGTGAGGCATCTAACTTGCAACACAGCACACACATGCAGAAGACAGGGCAGGTCACTCATGCCATGTGTGTCTGCCTGAGCCCCTCAGTGATCACCTCCAGCTCTGGTACACCAGCAAATGTGCATCCTGTGAATCTTGCAGTGCCAGAGTCAGTTGTGGCCTAGCAACACCACAGGCCAAGAGTAAAAGCCCACTGCACACATGTGCCTGAGCACCCCAATCCACCATGCTGAGTGGCTCAGGATGGCTGACACCTGAAGGCAGCATCATAAGCCAGCTAGGGCGCAGTGGACAGGGGACATTGTACTGGAAAAGGCTAAGATGAGCTCATTTGGGACTATGTTCATCATGTCTCCATTTCTGAATGTCTCCCACTGTATGCTCAGCAGCTGTGTGATTGGCTCCATTGGCGTGTTGCATTTACAAACCACCTCTAATGGAGACATAAAAACAACACTGATAGCCATGAAACTGGAAATGCAAACCACAATATACAAACAGAATATTCTGAAACCTCCTGATGGTCAAGAAATTGAAAGAGAAGAAGAGCACATATGAATGTGACCAAAGAAGGTAAAAAACTTCTATGAGTGCAGTTCGTTGCAAAGAGAAGAAACTCTCTGTATTAGGCAACCAAGCACCTGAAAACCTTGGGCTGGTTAACAACATGCAAAGCATTACATGCATGCTGGGAGGGAATGTGGTCTGGGCATTGCCATAGTTCAAGACAATGCCCTTTTATGCATTTCCCAGAAGCTTGGACAATTCAGGGTTACTTGAATTTGTATGAGAACTTCAGGCTGCATCCTGCAGGAAAAGAGAGGGCACAAGGGAGCCAGATAGTTGATCTGACCCATGACTGCTGTTCCCAGATGAAGCAAAAGCAGACAAGGAAGGATCTGGTGGAGGGAGGGAAAAGTCTGCTGCACCACACAGTCCACACAGGCACTTCCTCACATCCCTCTGCAGAGCTGTAGAGTCTCTGGTAGCAAAAGGTTGGCTTCTAAGATATGCATTGTCCTTGCAATCCCCTGTTTATGAAACTCAATAACCTCCTCCCTGCTTTGCTACACACACACACACACACACACACCCTCCCCCCAGCCTCCCCACCATGAGGGATTTCAGTCCAGACTATGCATTGAAACACTGACACTGAGGAAAAAGTTATTCATCTTGCACAGCTGGTAAGTCTGCCCACCAACCTACATCATGCCAGCAGCATCAAAGACGGGCAGCAGATCTGAAAGGCTCGGAGCAGGCACCTGGCCTTTAATACAGGGAGAGGACAGGCTGTAAATATGCCTATAGGAAGGTGTTAGTGGCAAAGACCCAGGCTAGTGCCTATACCTGCCCCAAGGCAGCCTCTGTTGTTGTTCCAGCACTACAGAAATGATGTCACAGCTGGTTCTGTTACAGTTCTGTTACAGTGCTGGAATCCAGCAGCATTTTCCACCCAACGGGCTGCATAGCATACTCACATGTGAGGCAGCAGTCCCTGCAGGCTGAGGCTTTTTTTCAGTTTCTCCTGTCACAACGAGAAAATGAAGAGGGCAACTGACAGAAGTCAGTCAAAGCACTGCTGAAAAATATCACTAGTACTAAGTTTTAGGATTAAACTTGTGTGCCAAAAGAGTTGATGCCTCTCTTTTGAGAGTACAAGTAATTTCATGGGTATAAGAGAGCAGCACACTCTGTAATCCCTTTCATATTTGGCTTTACTGGCTTATTGTGCAGTGCCATTAGAATCAGGATTGTCTCTTACGAAGCTGTTAATGTGATGCAAATTACGTGAAAGATTTCTCTGCATCAATAGAAAACAACCTAGTAATAAATTCTTTCATTAAAATCTTCCTAAGAACCTTCTGCAAAATACATACTTTGAAAGAAGCAAAAATCCTGTGCGACTGAACAAGAAATAGACTCATCATGGACAAATGAGTACCAGGTTTGCAACTGGAGGGGACTTATCTCAGAGTTGCATGGATCCCATGGAACAGATGTGCCCTTAATTACAGAGGTACCACAAAGTAGTGGTTCACACAATATCATGGCTAGAATCAGGTAAGAATGTGAAATGTGCAAAAATCTTTACCTCATTCCTTATCACTCCTTGGGTGCATGGCACAATATCCACCACAATACAAGAGAGATGTGGAGGTCCTGGAGTGGGTCCAGAGGAGGGCAACGAGTCTGATGAGGGGTCTGGAGAACATATCTTATGAGGAGCCACTGAAGGAGTTGGGGCCAGTTAGAGTGTGGGGGAGGAGGCTGAGGGGAGACCTCATTGCTGTCTACAACTACCTGAAGGGACATTGTGGAAAAGCTACTGCTGGTATCTTCTTACAGGTAACTGGAGATAGAACAAGGGGGAATGACCTCAAGCTGAGACTGGGTAGATTTAGACTGGACATTAGGAAAAAGTTTTTCATGGAGAGAATGGTCAGGCACTGGAATGAGCTGCCCAGGGAGGTGGTGGAGTCTCCAACCCTGGGTGCATTTAAGGGTCGTTTGGATGTGGTGCTTAGGGAGACAGTTTAAGGTGAATCTTGTAGAGTAGGGTTCTAGGTTGGACTTGGTGATCCTGAGGGTCTGTTCCAACCTGGATGTTTCTGTGTTTCTGTGTTTTATGTACTGAAAAATGCAGTTTCAGGTTGACCGAGCCTGAATCCGCGCAGAATTCAGCAAAGAATCATTGCTAAAATATGTACATTGTTTGAAAAAAACTATTAGTCTAAGTAGTTTTCTCTATGTAATGCAATTCTACTTTTCATGTTGAGGTGGTGCTTCAAGAGTGAAATTTGATTTTCAGTAAGGTAGTGTTACAAGTTGAGGACTAGCGGATAAAAGTCCTCCAGAACTAGCATGAAATGGCAAGCAGTAAATCAAGACAAATGTTGTGCTTAATCAGCCACATTACTTTGGGTTTGTTTTTGTTTTGTTTTGTTTTGTTTTCCCTTTTTGGTGTTGGTTGTGTTTTCACTCTGTCGATTCCAGCAAGTATGCAGCTTGAATGAAATTCTTATTAGTGTTCAGCTTATGTCACCTAACACAGCTGCCTTGCCCACGTGGCATAAGTAGCAGTGTCTCCAGCACTAACACGTACCATCCATCTCCCACATCATGGCACGGACATGCCTGTTCTGCCTCCATTCCTGAGTGGTGGGAAATACCAAGCCAGGCAGAGCTGCACATGTGAACCCCCTCCGACTTGTCTGGTGGCAGTGGTCAGACCTGGGGGACACCCACTATGCAAAGCCTGTAAGAATGAGAAGAAAAGCAGCATTGTTGGAATTCTTTGTGTTTTTTCCTGTGCAAGGCATCCATGCACAACAGGACCCAAGTTTTCCCTCCCAGGAATGTGACTGTCCCAAGAATGAAAGACCAGGCTTCTCCTGAAATAACACCCAGCTCCTGCTGCTGGATTCTGTTGATATACATGGAGGAGCCTAAATAAAGAAGTGCTGAACTCATTGCCCAAGCTTTTCCTCACTGCTATCTGCATTCTTTTGTATTTATTAAAAAACAAACAAACGTGTTTCCAGGGAGGAAAATCACAGG
>VWYK01080468.1:144890-155074 GCA_013399775.1 Semnornis frantzii | reverse complement strand
TTTTTTTTTTTTTTTCACTTGCAAAAGGCTCTTGAGTATTATAGAAAGAAGCAGCTCTGCTGGATCAAGACAGAGAGATTCAAGTGGCTGATAATAGACAAGGTTATGGGAAAGCAGAGCAAACAAGAAATCCACTATCTCCTTCTCTCAGGAAGTGGAGGAAGGAGAGAGGGATGGAAAAAGAAAAATTATTCAGCACTGCTCTACCAGCCAGATCTTAGAGAGGAACCAGTCTACTCCCAGACTTGCCCAGGGAGTTGCCTTGGTCAGTTGTCAGACAGAAGGGCTGGGGGACACAAGCCCCCTTTTTTTAGCTCACTGAGACTGAGCTAAAAGAAAGGATGAGCATAGGAATTCATAGCAAACAGCAAAAGCTGTCTGCAGATGATGACCAGGGTACAAAGATAGTGCTGGAAGCTGCAGCACTCCTTGGCGCAGGGCTGGCCAGCGGCGGGAAGTGCCTCACATCCTCTTCTCCACATTGTTCTCCCAACTCCTCCGGTGGCTGGGAAAGTTTCATCCAGTGATTTACCCCGTCCTAACCCTGCAGCTGGCCACCCTGCCACTATTGATTCACTTCCCCAGGCATTTCTCTTACTGTCATGCTCTTGCGGCATCAAAGCAACCACTAGGCTGAGGGAGGGGTGCAGCTGCAGCCTGCACACTGCCAGAGGAAACTTTTCCTGCGTATTGACTTTTTTAACTGCAGGGAATGGCAGCAGCAAGAGTGGGGGTAAATGAATGCTCAGCTGAGGCATAGGTGGATTTAAGAAACACTACTGCTCTTCATGTGAGAGAAGACACATTTCAGTACCCAGTGTCATTCCACTATGTGTAAGGCTGTTTCCCTTCCTTCTCAACAGAAAATAAAAATTGTCGCACTAAGAACCCTAACTTTAGATGTATAATTGGCTCAAATTGTGTGTAATGACCTTGTTTGGTCTATTGTGCAAAACAAAGGTTTTCCACTCCAGCTTGTACCAGTGCAGGTAGTGTGTTTACACTGCAGTCAGGGTGACCTGACTTGGAACCATCCTGATTTTGTTCTTCTTTTCACAGAAAGATTGGGTACTTGGGAGGATGCTGATGTCATGCAGGACAAAAATGGATCTTGCTGCCAGAGACTATGCCAGACTGCTAACAGGTCATGTCAACATAAGTACAGGCAATGATGTGGTGGACCACAGGCTTCAACAGAATAGTGTGCAAGCACTGAGTTTTAAGATCCAGGTTACAATTAAACCTCACCTGAGGCTGGCTGTTTAAGAAAAGCAGGTCTTGTTTAACTGCAGGAAGGAACATCATGTAATAGAAAACTAATTACGTTGAACAGCGCCTGATGTAAAGGTTATAGCTTATGGATTAACAGCAACGACTGACACTGTGAACTGAGAGCTGGTCTGGAACTGGCTGAAGGGGGAAAGGGCACATTGGTAGTTAATGATTTGGGGCACCAATGGGATGCAATTATGGAAAGACCAGCACAATCCCAGGATGCACTGGAGGATGCATCCAGCAGAGGAGGTGAAATACAGAGACACTGATGTGCACAGACAGGTACTGGGATGCTGAAGGCCATGGGAGCTCACCCAAGGAAGCCTCTCTCCCTTCATCATGAGATAAGAGAGCCATTAAAACAGAGTAACATTTCGCTGTATGGCACAAGAGAAACTAGATTTGGTCATGGGTGTAAAGCAAAAGTTTTCTCTCTGGCAGAGCAGAGATGTTCTGGATCAGCCCAACAGCCAGTGCACTGAGTGCAGTGCAAGATCCACAGTAAGCTTCATGACAGCCAGATTGGATCAGGACAAGAACAGTGAGAGGCAGGGTCTTCCATGGGAGAAGGTAGGATTCCGAGGACATTCTTGTCATCCCATAAGCCTGGGGAAGAAAATAGAAGCTGAATGGATGATTTGCATAGCTATTTCAACTGGTAGAGGGGGAAAAAAAAGTCCTACTAATGTGCCAGTGCGGCTTTTCAAGTGCTGGAAGTAGCCAGCCTTTGATCCTAGGCCTTTAATGCACTCAATAACAGGCACAGTGACTGCAAATCCTCTCTTGCATTATTGCTTGCTTGGCTTAAAGGCATGTAGCACTGTCAAGGGCATCTCATGATGGCCACAAGGGGAAATGAAGAGTAGAAGAAAATGAAAGATTTCATGGCAAAGACCACTGAGCACCGTGAAGGGCAGGTGGGTGGGAGACACTGATGCTGTATGCAGAGAGAGTGTCAACGTGACCTTGCATGGCATGTTTAAAAATAGCAGATGCTACCATGCTTCCCACTCCACAGGCTTCACACTCCCTTCTTTGTCACAACCTGACACATCCCCTACAGCACTACATTATTCTTAAATAATATAAACCCACAACTAATTACTTTGGGGAGATGTTTAAGTACTTAGATCTTAAGCAGCTACAAAACACTTACAAATGCTATGGGCATTGCAATGCAAGAGCAGAGGGTCTCCTGGTCGGTGCCCATGCCAGAGAAAACAGCAGCCCCAGCACAGGGAGGTGGCACAGGGAGGTCACCCATCAGCAATTCCTACAATCAACCTCTTGTGTCAGACCTGTGAGAAAGCTCTTCCTTTCCTGTCGCACGCTGCTGGAGAGCCGCGGCAGCTGCGGGCCCCCTCCAACACCCCAGCAGGCCTGAATAGACAGAGCTGTCCCAGAAATACCCAGATGTGTGCTTGGTTACCATGTGCAAGATCAACATCGAGCCAGAATGGTACTGTTCAGTAAATTTGGGGGGTTTTGTGATCTAATTTCCTTACTTTAACTCTTTTTGTCTTCACAGCATCTTGAAGAGAAAGAAAGAAGCGATCCAAGATGCCAACTCTCCAACTCCTTTAAAGAGTCTCTGTTTGGTGTTTACTCCCTGGCCTGTCTTCTTTCCTGTAAAATGCCCCCGTCCTGTATTTTAATGCACATGCCAAAACGAGCTGCCAGTTCCACTGGTAATGCAAGACAGCTTTGAAGACACTGCTCTGTGAGCAGAATCTGGCCCTCCATAAAAAAGAGTTTGCTGTGCAGGCTCAAAAACAAACAATAGCTGCCTGACATACAACAGCTCAGTCTTTTCAAGCATTTTGTTCCCTTACTCCAAACAGGGGCAGCTCTCTGCAAGCCACCAAGTCTTTGCAGCATGGTCTACACCCACTCCAACTGTTGGGATGCAGCTCCTCTGGCTTTTACAAGGGACTGGACTACAGAAATCACTGGGCTGTGAACAGTGTGGACCATTCCAATAATGAAAGCTTATGAAGGACCCATTTATTTCTCCTTCGCTAAGAGGCCCTGGCCAAGCTATGGAAGGTGACTTCAGGTGAGCAGTAGACCATGGCTTTTGACCCCAGACACACTCTATCTGTCTAATTTACTGGTCCTCTAACTTAGACTCAGCCTCCAGGGTTGAGAGATTCCCCCACAAAGTGAAATTTTTATGGCTAAGCCTCATTTTATGACAAGCTTGTCTAAGAACCTCCTGTCAAGTTCTATTTTTCAGAGTCTTTGTGCAAAAATTATACTTAATGGAGAAGCCTCTCCAGTGTGTGCACAAGCAAGTAGTAAAGAAGAGACGACATGCAATCCATAAACAGAGACACTTCAGAGGCTCTTTAAACATTCACGCTTTTTGCATAATTGATGACTTTCCATAATAGATATGAACGATAAACAGCTTTAAATAAAATGAAAAATTACTGTTGTCATATCATTTATCAGCATTACCCTAAACTGGAAAGTATGGGGAGAACATTGCCATGTACTCAAATGAAATTGGTGGAAGTGAAAACAGGAGCCACATCACTGCACTTATCAGGGCTTTTAATGAGATTGCCAACATCCAAGAAGCCATGATATGACCTGGGAGCCAGAGAGAGGACTTGTATGTCTTTGCATATCCACCATAGGTCATCAAGTATCCTCTGTGGCTGCAAAAGACCAAAAACGTCTCTGTTTTCCAGGTTAGGTTATTCCATTTAGTGCTTTTCTACTCTAAGATAGCTGATCGGACCTCCCAGTCTCCCACTATGTTCCATGGGCACATCCAGCGAGAGATTTGTCCCACTGAATGTACCGAATGTATAAAAAATCATATTTTGTGAGATGCCTGTTCCTTCTCATGCCCTGTGAGAAGAGCATGGATGATTAGCTTGCTTCATTCTGTGACTTTCAAATACCTACGGTCAGCTGAGATGAATCTCACCACAGAGAAAGCATTTTTCCAAGGGATTCTAAGTCACTTGGAATTCCTTCAAGGCAAGGAGGCTTTCGTGTCAAGAAAGTGAACAAAATTTCTTAGTTGTGGTGGCAGTGGGTGTCACAATGCACTTCTACATCTCAACCACAGGCTGCTGAGGAACCAGCCTCTTGTGCCCTGAAGCTCCATGTTCCCTGTGATTTTTCAAAAATAATTGACAGGGGCTCAGCAGGTCAGCTAACTCTCCCAGGGTTCACTCTACCACAGGCTGCTCGTGCAAATCGGTTTGATTTTTCCAAGTATTCCCCTATCAGTTCTTTGCTGATATCTTTGTTGACAAGGTCAGGGAAAAAACAGACCAACCAAACATAACAAACTTGCTTTTGAAAAAAGGGTTAGGAAATGTAAAAAAAAAAAAAAAAAAGTTTCTGTTTTTGCCCATATGCAGCAATTTTAAAACCATGGATGAACCATGGATGGTAAGCAAGGTTTTCATGTCACTTGAAATACAAATTGTGCTTGAAATAGGAGGAGGAGTAAGTGCTTTCTCTCAGCAAACCCAGTCAAACTGAGAATGGCAACCCATCAAGCTCCTTCTGCAGAGATTCTCAGCCCTGTCACTGAGAGAAGGGGGTTCAGGCTCTCGGACACATCCACAGCTTTCAGGACCTCTCCACCTGTTTCACTTGGACTTTGAGGTAGTTATTTATTTCAGCTTCTCAGTGCCTCCCTCACTGCTTGGAGCATGGTTTCTCTACTGCAGCCAGCAGCAGCTTTTACTGCCCAGTCCCAGCATGAGACTGGAAGAAAAGCTAGTTATACTTCGAGGTAGCTGGGGTTACCATCAATCCACATAGCTTTAACAGGGAGCAATACATCCCAGACAAACTTCTTTCTATTGCTCTCTGGTTTTACTTTTATTTCTTTTCTTTTCTTTTCTTTTCTTTTCTTTTCTTTTCTTTTCTTTTCTTTTCTTTTCTTTTCTTTTCTTTTCTTTTCTTTTCTTTTCTTTTCTTTTCTTTTCTTTTCTTTTCTTTTCTTTTCTTTTCTTTTCTTTTCTTAAAAAACAAAATTTGCAAAGCCTGTCCCTGACCTCCACTGGACTTTGCTGCTCTGGCTCCTCCCAGCCCAGCAGCCTGTGCGGCATCCTGCTGACTCTGCTTTGGCAGGGGTTTGCGCCAGCAGGTCCTCTGGTAGGACTGGGGCCGAGAGGACAAAACAGGCAGCCCAACAGGCCTGGCTCAGAGCACCAGCCCTGAACTCTTGTGCAATCTTCCTTGAAACAGATTCAAGTTGGCCAGGAGCAGAGCATTTGCGCATGGTTTCAAAGCTGGATCGAGTAGCATAAACAAAAGGAAACAAAAAGAGCTCTGGGTCGACAAGGAGGAACGCAGGCATCTGACCCAGGCCAAGCTGTGCTGCACACTGTGACAAATGCCTGGAGTCAGAGGGGACACAACCTGTAAGATGACGAGCCAGTGGGGAGCCAGGATCTGGGACACCCCCTGCCATGGGTGGGAGCACAGGAAGGAAGTGCTCATGGTTTTCTTGGCTCCATACCGAGGAGCTACAAGTACAGGGACATGGAAAAATGGAAAAGGGGTGAAGGAATAGAAAGAGACTTGGAATATGAGCACAAAAATATATACCTCTGGGGACTATTCAAGCTGGATACCTCTGCACCTCCAAACAGGGGAGGACACATGCATGGAAACCAGCTGCAGACAGTAGCTCCTGTGCAGGGCAAGGGGTGCTCACGCCATTTTTGCAAAGGTGATGGAAGGAAGAAGACTGCTCTACATGAGGTGCCCTCAGGGACATAACTTGGGCCAATCCAGCCGTTTTGACTCCACAGGAAGTTTTCGCTCTATCCAGTTTAGGTACCTGGGTAAAATGCACCCTGCAGCTGCACCAGTGATGCTCCTTGAGGGCACAGGACTGAGACTGCCTGCTTGCACTGGCCTGGCAGTTCACCCTGTTGGAATTACATTGAAAAATTCTTCCACCCAAACCTCTTGCCTTCTCTTCTGCAGGGAGCATAGCCAAGGAAAGACTCTGTGTGACCAGGGTGTTTCTGTCTCTCAGCAGTCCTACTTGGCCAGAACAGCCCCTTTGGCCTGTTAGTAGTCAGTGTAAAATGAGTGTCTCTCCTGCTGTGTTCTCCTCTGCCAGGCATTGAGCTCACTCTCACTGGTCCAGAGCTGGAGAAGAACAGGGTTGTTGGGGAGCCAGCACTGTCACACCCCACAGAGCCTCAGCCACACACCAGGAAGGCTTTCTCCACCCAGAGATACTTTGGTCATGTCTGGCAGACAAAAGCTGATATAGGGCAGATGGCAGCAGAGAGGAGGAAAGCAGTAAATGATTAAGGGATTGACTGATGGAAAAAGTGAAAAGCACTCAAAACATCAAGTTTGTCTGGAGGAGACAGGAGCCCACAAGCAGCCAGTGAAGAAAGCACAAACCTAGCTACAAACTGCTGAAGTCAAATGCAGAGTGAGATGCCCTTTCTAACAGCAAAGTGCATTAGGCAGTGATGAAGTTTCCCAAAGGAACCCCCATGACTTGAATCACTGGAAATGAGGATAGACAAAATACTAGACCATTTCCAAGAGGGGATAACTCTTCATCATCAAGGACAATAAATAAGATGAATATCTGAATCTTTTCCATCTCCATGGTTCTGTCTAATGCATTCATTCTTTTTTCCAACATCTGGGGGGAAAAAAAAAAAAGTGCCTTTCCTGCAACATGAGAATATGTCAGCATGGAACTGGGGTGGACAGAGGACTGGGTGGGAGAACACTCCTATCCCCTTTGGTGCCCAAAAGCTAAGGAGGTCATCCAGTCTCACCTTCCTCTTGTGACTGAACAGCCCTGCAAGGAAGCAGGAAACCACTGGATAGAGTCCCAGGGAGGGACTGGACCATCTCTCTTATGAGAGAAGGCTGAGATATCTGGGGTGTTTAGCCTATAAAAGAGAAGGCTTGAGAGCATCTTATTAATACATATAAATATGTAGAGGGTGGAGGTCAAGAGGATGGGGTTGGGCTCTTTTCAGTGGTGCATAATGATAGGACAAGGTGCCCAAAGCAATGGGTACAAACCAGAACACAGACGGTTTCACTTGAACTTAAGGAAAAAATCTCCTTACTTTGAGGGTGATGGTACACTGGATCAGGCTGCCCAAAGAGGTTGTGGAGTCTCCTTGTCTGCAGATTTCCAAAACTCATCTGAATGGTTCCTGTGCAACCCGATAGAGGCGAACCTGCTTTATCAGGGGTGTTGGACTAGATGATCTCTGGAAGTTCCTTCCAATTCCTACCATTCTGTGATTCCGTGATACTGTGGGAACAGTGCCCTGGTTTCTCTGCTTTTCAACACTGCACCAAGCCACTTGTCCACAGCTAGGACTGACCGTAGCTGCTTCTTTGCTTTGCAAATAGCTTTCCAAGCTGTGCCTTACATGCAATATGAAACTCAGGGCATGGCTGACACTCGTGTTACTTCCTTGGCAATGCCAGAGGAGCCCAGACACCACCCCAGCATCCCAGCACATCAGTTAGGGCAAGAATGTGAGGGTTGACACTTCAGGGGGCTGAGGTCATCAGTGTTTGCGTACACCAATTTTGTTTCTTGGTGCCCTCTTCCTCCTACAAGATCTCAGTGCCTCTGGAAATCTGTGCTTCCCCAGGGAAGACTCCTTGCTACCCCTCTCATCCCCTGGGCCAGAGTCCCGCACTCCCCTTCTCAAGGGAGGGCAGTCCCCATCCTGGGAAAGCTACTCACAGTTTCCCTCCTGACAGTTGATTCTGTAATTATTTGGTTGCTGTTAATTGCTAATTAATTCTGAAGTTATGTTATTAGGGTGGCATGGTTGCTGCCTGGTAAAATCCCATACCTCATGGGTAAGAGCCCTACCGAATTTTTTAGACCATTGCTCAGTTAACCATTAACAACTGGTAAAATCCCAGGTCTCTGCACAACATGGTGAGTTCTCCTGGTGTTGTTAGAACATCCTATTTCTAGTGGGTTATGAAACAGAAGTTTTGATGTGCTGCCAGGTTTAATGTGGAGCTCTGGGAGCTGAACACTTGCTGCACTGTCAGCCGGTCAAGTGCTGCTTATTTAAAGCTTTCCTAGCAACCATGCTTTGTCGTGAATGGCTGTCTATCCATCCGTCTGTCCATCCGCCTGCGTGGTGGAAAATCTGAGCAACCCAATGAGGAACTGGACTGGCCAGCTCTTCTCATGCTGACAGACATCGAGTGGTCTGTGGCCAGCCCAGAGCTGGGAAGCTTTTCCATCACCGAGCAGCCCTGCGTGCAAAGCCCACCATCCCCTTTGGGCCCCTTCCCTGGATCTGCAGCGACAGGAGGAAGCAAGCATCACATCCTGCAGTCTGAGCCAAGTTAAACAGGAGTGCTGCTGGGAGGGAAGTAGGCGCAGGGAGCCGGGAGGCAGCCCTCCTGCCCCAGCCAACCCTGGCCTCCCCACCGAGGCTGCCCACCTCCTGGTGAAGGGCAATGCTTGGCTGTTGGCACCCCTTGGGGCTCCCTTGGGAACAGGACGTGATTCTGTTATTTGGCTGGCGAAGAGACTGACCGAAGAGTGGAAAATGCCCAGGGGTGAAGATGGTCTGGGCTTTGAGGGGAAAGGCAGAACATTCAGTAGTTTCTCCTGAACATCTTTGTACCTGTCCTCCATGTCCAGTTGCAAATAAAAGCTCTCCTAAACAAAGTACTTCCTTGACAGAGGAATTGTCCCTCCTGTGCCACCCCACAGCAGTCTTGTGGGCCTCCACACACTCCTGGCCCGTGGGTAGAGTGGTCCTAGCTCTGCCACTTCAGCGGGCTGGTGAGCAGGGCTGTTCCCTGCTCTCAGACCCTTTAAATCAGCCCCCGTGCCAAGGTGATTTTCCAGTGGAGTTTCATAAGGAAGCACATGACGAGGGCAGTTGGAAACCACAGCTCTGCAAGCGCTGATTACAGCCTACTGAGAAAAAGAAGATTTTTATCTTGCAGGAATTCAATTATGAGAAGCAAGAAAAGGAAAAAAAAAAAAAAGAAAAAAAAAAAAGAGGCAGCATGTCTGGTTTGGTTCACCCAAGCTCACTGCACTTGGGGGCTTTAATTCAACCAGAAAGGTGTGCAAGCGTTACCTAAACCATCGTGCTTGCTGATGTGCATGCAGTGGCAGCTTTTTTAAGAGAAGAAAAAAAAAAAAAACCACCCCCAAAGTCACCCTGCTGGCAGCTGAATGCAGCAGGGATGATGTCATTGGAACAGTTGGAGGAGAAAAGAGAAAAACAAGTCTGTGTGTGCTAATCCTGTTTGCTGCCCTAAAGGGAATGGAAAGCAGCCAAGGCGAGGAGTTCTGGGAAACCATATAAGGGTGCCAAACAAGTGCTGCCGCCAACACAGGGAACTGACATCTTTGTTCTCCCTAGCTCGGCAGCCAGCCAAAGGCCTCATTTCGGCGCTGCGGCATGATTACACTGGACATCTGCCAACTGAGCGCTCTGAGCCCCTTTTCTTCTCTGTAAGCTTTTTGCCAAACATGTAACAGTTGCCATGGCAGTCACAAGTAAAGTTAAAGAAAAAACAACAAAAAACAACAAACCCAACAAAAACACATACAGATAGAGAGGGAGATAAAACAACAACAAGAAAAAAGCAGAGGTATGCCTATGCTCCAGATGAGCCACATGTGTGGATATAAAAAGCAAGCAAACCTATTAATCAAAGATTTTGGGGACGGAAAGAGGTCGAGCGGCACAGGCTAAAAGGTGATGTGAGGATAGAACAATAAGTGCATACAGGCACATGCACACCGCAGCAGCCGGGCAGGAGGCGGTGGGCTGACCCAGCGGTCTCCTCCCCTGCCTGCATGCGAAATTACAGGCAAGCAGGATTTAAAATAGAACAACATGGTGGCACTTTCACTATTGCTTGCCTGCCTGTCTCTCTTTTTTTTT